>WOXC01011119.1:0-16196 GCA_011680675.1 Gymnobelideus leadbeateri | reverse complement strand
AGATATCATCAGTCACAGTTATTGCTTTCCATATAGGAATGTAAATAGTTCAACTTTGATAAGTTCCTTTTGATTTCTTTTCCCTGATTACCTTCTCAGGCATTTCTTACTTCTTGCGTCTGGATGTCAAATTTTCTATTCAACTCTGGTTTTTTCCTCAAGAATGCTTGAAAGTCCTCTATTCCACTGAATGACCATATTTTCCCCTGAAACAATATACTCAGTTTTGCTGGGTAGGTAACCCTTGGGTTCATTCCCAGGTCTTTTGCCCTCTGGAATATCATATTCCATGCCCTTCGATCCCTCAGTGTAGAAGCTGCCAGGTCCTGTGCCATTCTGATTGTGTTTCCACAATATTGAAATTGTTTCTTCCTGGCTGCTTGTAGTATTTTCTCCTTGATCTGGGGATTCTGGCACCTGACTATAATATTCCTGGGAGTTTTCTTTTGGGGATCTTTTTCAGGAGGTGATCTGTGGATTCTTTCAACCTCCACTCTGCCCTCTGGATCTAAAACATCAGGGCAATTTTCCTTGAGAATTTCTTGAAGGGTGATTTCTAGGTTCTTTCCTTGATCATGGCTTTCAGGTAGTCCAATAATTTTTAAATTGTCTCTCCTGGATCTATTTTCCAGGTCAGTGGTTTTTCCATGAGATATTTCACATTGCCTTCTAATCTTTCATTTGTTTGGATCTGCTTAACAGCATCTTGATTTCTCATAAAGTCATTAGCTTCCATTTGCTCCAGTCTAACTCTGAAGGTATGAATCTCCTCAGTGAACTTCTGAGATTCTTTTTCCATCTGGCAAATTCGACTTTTTAAGGCATTCTTCTCCTCATTGCCCTTTTGGGCCTCCTTTGCATTTGAGTTAGTCTATTTTTTAAGGTGTTGTTTTCCTCAGTCAGGCTGTTGACCCTCATTTCATACTTTTCCTGCATCTTCTCATTTCTTTTCTAATTTTTCCTCCACTTCTCTTATTTGATTTTTAAAGTCCTTCTTAAGGTCTTCTATGGCCTGCAACCCACTCATGTTTTCCCCTGGGGCTTTTGGAGCAGGACTTCTGACCTCACAGTCCTTTTCCCGCTCTATGCCCCCAAAATAGGAGTCTAGGGTTGCATTTTTCTGTTTTCTTTGCCTTGGCATGTTGCCACTTAATTGCTTGATTTTTGGGCTTGTTGCCACACTATGGCTTTAAGGCCAGATAGAGGAATTTTCGTCCCGAACGTGTGGGGGGCAACTTCCGTTTCTGGCAAGCTGTAAACCCACCCACAACTTCCACCCTAGATCACAATCCAGATCCAGGGAGGTTAAAGCAAGAGCGATTACCCCCCAAGACTGATCGCTGGATCTCCCCACGATTTGTGGGCTGGGAGCCGGAAATGCCTCTGAAAACTACAAAGTGGCGTGTCTCCTCAGCGGCTTCTAGCCCCCAGGGGAGGGAGCTGACGCATTCCCCAAATACAGGTCCCAAAGTCCATAGGACACTAACCTCTTACTTTGTCCTAGGCATGTCTATGTTGATAATTCTGGAGTTGCCACAGCTCCTGGTGTTCTGGGGTTCCTCCAGCCGGCTGCTGGCCCTGCCTCCCTGGGGCTAAAACCTCGGCTCATGTGGACCTGGGCTCGGCTCGGCTCCTGCGCTCTGCGCGCTGCCGGCTCCCAGACCACTGTGCTGGTCCTTCCTGCAGGGTGCTGGGCTGTCCTCAGCGGGAGGTTAGCTTCTCTGTGTCGTTCTGTGGGTGCTGGGGATCCAGAAGATTTTCAGAGTCCTTTTTTACATAGTTTGTGGAGAATCTGGGGGCAGAGAGGCTTGGATGAGCTGTTTCTACTCCACCATCTTGGCTCCGCCCCATACTCTCCTCCTTTTTATCCAACCACTTAACCTCTTAATGCCTATAGGACACAATAATTTTTTATAATTATCAGAGTATGTTACTCCCCGTTTGACACCAAACCAATGAGAATAAATTTCAAACAGTGCTCCTCTCCCTCCCTCCTTTTCCTCTATTTAATGAATTTATGCGTCTATTCACGTTAGAACCTTAAACTTAACTGATTATGTTTGATCCCTCTTTCAACCAGAACCAGTGAGAATATTGTTTAAATGATTTTCCTCTCCCTCTTTCTTTCCCCTCTACTATAGGGTGTTTTTATGCCTCTTCGAATGGCATACTTTACCTTTTTTGATCTCATCTTTTCCTTTTATCCCATTATAGTCCCTTTGATACCCTTAATAAGGACTTTTTTTATATTCAGGTTAGTTCATTCACCCTCTATCTATGTGTAACCCTTTTAAAGGTCATGATAAACACATAAATTTCAATACTGACTGTTATCAGCTCCTCATATAGGAATATGAACATTTTGCTCTTGTTGCATCCCAAGTTATGTGCATGTGTGCATGAGTGTGAGTGTGTGCATGTATGTAAGTGTGAGTGTGTGTTTTCCTTGTTTCCCTTTTTATGTCTTTCTTGAGTCTTGTAATTGGAGATCAAATTTTCTATTGAGCTCTGGCTTTTGCATCAGGAAAGTCTGGAAGTCTCTTATTTCATTAAATGACCATCTCCTTGCCTGAAAGAATATGCACATTTTTGCTGGGTAGTTAATCCTTGTTTGTAATCCTAGCTCTCTTGCCCTATGAAATATCAAATTCCAACCCCTCCTATCTTTTAATGTAGAAGCTGCTAGGTCCTGTGTGATCCTGACTGTACTTCTGTGATATTTGAATCGTTTTTTTTTTTTTCTAAAGCAATTGGGGTTAAGTAACTTGCTCAAGGTTACACAGCTAGTCATTATTTATGCATGGGTGCTCATTTTCTGAGGCCGGATCTGATCTTGGTTCATCCCTACTCCGAGGTCGGTGCTCTTACTCACTGTGCCACCTAGCCACCCCTTTAGGGCAATTGGGGTTAAGTAACTTGCCCAAGGTTACAGGGCTAGGTTTTTTTTGTTTGTGTGGATTAAGTGTCGGAGGCTGGCTCTGAACTCAGGTCCTTCTGACTCCAGGGCCGGCACTCTATTCACTGCGCCACCTAGCCTCCCCGTGAATTGTTTCTTTTTGATTGCTTGCAATATTTTTCCTTAATCTTGTAATTCTGGAATTTGGCTACTATATTTCTTGGAGTTTTCAATTTGGGATCTCTTTTAGGAGGAGACCTGTGAATTCTTTCAATATTTATTTTATCTTCAGATTCCAGGACTTCAGGACAGTTTTCTTTTACAATCTCTTGGAGAATGTTGTCTAGACTGCTTTTTTCATCATGGCTTTTTGGTAGACCAATAATTCTTAAGTTATCTCTCCTGGATCTGTTCTCTAGGTCAGTTGTTTTTCCAGTGAGATATTTTACACTTTCTTCCAATTTTTCAATCTTCAAGTTTTGTTTGATTGACTCTTGGTGCATCATAGAGTTCTGAGTTTCAATTTGACTGATTCTAATTTTTAGCAAGTTATAGTATTCTGTTAATTTTTGAAGGTCCTTTTTTGGGAGGTATTTTCTCCAATTACTTCACTAATTTTACTTTTTAAGGATTTATTTTCTTCTGTGATTTTTTTTTTTCAAATTTGTCACTGCTTCCCTGATTTGGTCTTTAAAGTCTTTCTTAAGCTCCTCCAAGAATGCTATTTGGGCTTGAGACCAATCATATTTCCTTCTGTGGTCTCAAGTGTGAGTAAAGAGTCCATGTTGTCCTTTGTATTTGGTTGTTCTTTACCGACATAATTAGTTCGGATCAATTTTTTTTACCTTCCCCTTCTCCTTCTCAGCTTCCTTCCTTCCCATTGTGATTTACTATTTCCTAATTTCTCAGGCTGTGAGCTAAGGGCCTGGTTGTTGCTTTGGATGCTGTAACCTCTGGGTGTCTAGTTTAAGGAAAAGGCAGTAGTCTCAGTGAGGTATGCTGATGTGCACAAAGTAATCTGTGGAGAAGAGGTAGTCTGGCCACTTCAGATTTCTGACTCTGTACCCCTGGGTTACAGCTCCGGAAGGCTTTTGCTGGCCAGGAGTGGTAGGGCTTGTTGGGACCCCTCCCCTCTTCTCTTCAGCCTCCTTGCTGCCTCAGTTACACCACTTCTCAATAACTCCCAAGCTGGAGGCTATTTCCACTATCTTAGGATTTCACTCTGGGTGGGAGGCTTATATTTGGGTTTTCTACTTCATGAAGGAGGGATCTGAGAGGCTAGAGTTTACTTTGCCTTTCCTGCCCCTAGAGAAACAGGCAGGTGATTTCTAAATTTCCAGGCTGGGTGCTGACAATCCCAGGAGAAACTGCTTTCTCTGCTGGGGGCCCTGAACCCTCTCTTACCTGGCTCCAATGATTCCTCCTTTCCCCTCATGAGAAGCAGGTGAGAAGGCTGTGGTTCAACCTTGGGATGGGTAAGTCAGCTGGCTGTGGCTTCTTCACTCTCTGGTGTAGTCTGCTTGTCTATTCTCAACTCTGAGCTGTACAGACCCCACATACTCTGCGCTCCCCCTGTCTGGACCCAGTGGGCACTTTCCTGTGCTGGATTCTGCTACACTCCATCTACCAGTGGATTTTGTCACTATAGAATCCTTTTAGATTCACTTTTTAAGATTTAGTGACAGAATTCATGGAGGAGCTTAGAGAAGTTACTGCTTCCTTTCCACCATCTTGACTCCACCCGCCACTTTCAAGCATTCTTGATGAAAAAACCAGAGTTGAATAGAAAATTTAACGTTCAGATATAAGAAGCAAGAGAAGCATGAAAAGTTAAACAGGGAAAAGAAATCATAAGATAAGGAACTTATCAAAGTTGAATTGTTTACATTCCTATATGGAAAAATGATAATTATAACTTATGAAACTTTTCTCAGTATGAGAGTAATTAAGAGAATATAAGCGTGTGTATATATAAATATATATATATATATATATATATATATATATATACACACATATACTCATACATATGTCTAAATAGTAGGGTATATGGGCATGTGAATACATATGTGAGCATGTGCATATATGTGTACAGGTCTACATAGAGAGAGAACATAGGACCAATTGAATAGGAAGAACTGGATAATACTTAAAAGGTGAAATTAAGAAGTGAGAGAACAATATAATGAAATTCAATGGGGAGAGACTGAATGGGGTAAATTATCTCATATAAAAGATGGAAGGGAAAACTGTTTCAATGGAGGGGACGAACAGGAAGGTGAAAGAGAATGGGTCAGCCTTACTCTCATTGAATTTAGCTTGGGGGGGGGGGGGTGTGGGCATCTAGGTGGCACAGTGAATAGAGCTTCGGCCTTGGAGTCAGAAGAACCTGAGTGCGGATCTGGCCTCAGATCGCACACACACACACACATACACACGCACACACACACACACACACACACACACACACACACAAACCTAGCCGTGTGACCTTGGGCAAGTTACTTAACCCCAATTGCCCTCCAAAATAATAATAATAATAATAATTTGGCTTAGGGAGGGAATCACATACGCACTATATCGGGTATCTCACCCCACATGAGAGTAGGGGGAGAAGTGGATGAGAGGGAGGATGATAGAGTGGAGGGCAGGTTGGTTGGGAGGGAAGTTAGAAGCATACACTTTTGCAAAGGGACAGGGTCAAAGCAGAGAATAGAATGAGTGGGGGGGTGGGATAGGATGGAGCGACATATAGTCACTCTATCACAAAAAACCCACTATTGAAATATTTTGTCTAGCTACATATGTACAACCTACATTGAATTGCCTATCTTTTCAGTAAGGGTGTGTAATGAGGGAGGAAGGGAAAGAATCTGGAATTCAAACTTTTAAAATCAAATGTTTTATATATATATATATATATATATATATATATGTGTGTGTGTGTGTGTGTGTGTGTGTGTGTGTGTGTACACATACATATATATGTATGTATGTATATATGTATACACACACAAACACACACACACACACACACATATATATATATATATATATATATATATATATATATAATTTTTATATGCAACTGGGAAATAAAATATACAGGCACTGAGGTATAGAGATCCATTTTGCCCTATTGGAAAGTCAGAGGGGTATGGGGTAGGATATAGGAGAGAGCAGAGTAGGGGACGGGGTATAAAGTGGGATCACTGTTTTTGGGTGGTGGGTAGAGGAAAGACGGGGAAAATTTTGTAACTCAAAATCCTGTGGAAATGAATGATATAAACTAAAAATTAACATAAAATTTAATTTTAAAAAAAGAGCTCATCAGTTCTCTCTCTGGAGATTATAAGATTTTTTCATCTTGGGTTCTCTGGAATTGTCTTGTATCATCATCTTGATCAGAGTAGCTAAGTCTTTCACAGTTGAACATCCATTATAAAATTGCTGTTATTGTATACATTTTGTTCTCCTGGTTCTGCACACCTCACATTGTATGGATTCATGTAATTCTTCTTAAGGCTTTTTCCCCCACTAGGAGCATTCTGCTTATCCCCTAGAGCAAAATAGTATTCTATGACAATCATATAACAAAACTTGTTCAGCTAATTCCTGATTGATGAGCTTCCCCCCAATTTCTAATTCTTCTTCACCATAAAAACTACTTGTATTTGTACAAATACATACTTTTCCCTTTTCTTTGATCTCTTTGGGATACATACATAGTAGTGGTATGGCTGGTTCAAATGGTATGCACAGTTTTATAGCTATTTTGCTGTAGTTTCAAATTATTCTCCACAATGATTGGACCAGTTAGGTGTATTACTGTCCCAATTTTTCCACATCCCTTCAATTACATATATATATATATATATATATATATATATATATATATATATATATTCCTCCTCCCATTCTGATAGGTGAGAGGTGATATCTCAGAGTTATTTTAATTTGCAATTATCTAGTCAGTTGTGATTTAGAGCATTTTTTTTCATAACTGTTGATAGCTCTGATTTCTTCTTTTGAAAACTGCTTATTCACATCCTTTTACCATTTATCAAGTGGAGAATGACTCTTATTTTTATAAATTTTGCTCATCCACCATATATTTGAAAAATGAAACCAGTATATTGCTGCAAAATTTTCCCATTTCCTGCATTAGATTTGTTTTGCAAAAGCTTATCTATTTTTTTTATTTCCTGTAATTCCCTTTATCTCTTGTTTGGTCATACATTATTTCCTTACCCACATATATATGACAGATACATGTTTTTCTCATGCTCTTATAATTTACTTACAATGTTATCCATGTCTACATAATTTGTCCATTTTTGGTCTATGCCTAATTTATTCCACACTGATTCCCAATTTAACCAGAAATTTTTGTTCAAATAGTTCCTCCCACAAAAGCTTGGATGTTTTGGTTGATAAAACACTAAATTACTATGGTAATTTCCTTACTGTGTACTATGAACCTAATTTATTGCACTGATCCACCACACTATTTCTTTGCCAGTACTAGATTGTTTTTTTTTTTTACTATTACTGTTTTGTAATATATTTTGAGATCTGGAACTGCTAGGGTAACTTCCTTCACTTTTAAAAAATTGATTCTCTTGATATTATTGATCTTTTGTTCTTCCAGATGAATTTTGTTACTATCTCTTATAAGTCCAAAAAGTAATTCTTTAGTAGTATGATTGGTATGATATTAAATAAGTATTTGAATTTTGGTAGAATTGTCATTTTTATTATATTGGCTCAGAATGACCATGACCAATTAATATTTTTTCCAATTATTTAGATCTGACTTTATTTATATGAAATCTGTTTTGTCATTGTGTTCATATAATTCCTGTGTTTCTTTTAGCAGGTAGATCCCAATTATTTTGTATTATCTCCAGTTATTTTGAATGTAATTTCTCCTATCCCTTCCTGCTTTGTTCTTAGTACATAAAAATGCTACTGATTTATAAGGGTTTATTTTATATAATGTAACTTTGATGAAGTTATTAATTGCTATATTTATATTTTAGTTAATTCTGTAGGATACTCTAAATATAACATCAAATCATCTGCAAAGAGCAATAACTTTGTTTCCACATCAGCTAATTTTTATTCTTTCAGTTTCTCTATATTTGATTATTTTTATAACTAACATCATTAGTACAATATTGAATAATAGTGATAATAGTCGACATCCTTGTTTCACTCATGATCTTATTGGGAAGACTTCAAGTTTATCCCCATTACATATAATATTTGCTATTATTTTTAGATAGCTACTGCTTATCATTTTGTAAAAGGTTCCATTGGTTCCTATGCTTTCTAGTGTATTTTAATAAGAATGGGCATTGTATATTATCTAAGGCTTTTTCTGCATCTCTTGAAATGAGATTTCCATTGGTTTTGCTTTTGCTATGGTCACATATGTTTATCAGTTTCTTAATATTGAGGCATCTCTGCATCCAACTATAAACCCTAGTGCTCAAAGTATATGATTTTTGTGATAAATTGCTGAAATCTCCTTCTTAGTATTTTGTTAATTTTTTGCATTGATATTCATTAAGGAAATTGGTCTATCATTTTCTTTCTCTGTTTTTGCCCTCAGGGTACATATCAAAATTGTATTTGTGTCATAAGAATAATTTATTTGAACCATTTCTATACATATTTTTTCAAATATTTTATATATTATTGGGATTAAATGTTTCTTAAATTACTAATAGGATTCACTTGTGAATCAGTCTAGAACGAGGGAATTTTTTCTTATGGAGATCCTTGATGGCTTATTCAATTTTTTTCTAAGGTAGGGTTATTTAAGTATGCTATTTCCTCTTTTGTTAATCTTAGTAGTTTATGCTTTTGCAAATATTCATTCATTTCACTTACACTATCAGATTAACTGGCATATAATTTGGCAAAGTAACTCCTAATAATTATTTTTAATTCATCTTCACTGGTTGTACATTATCACATTTCATTTTTGATGCTATTAATTTGTTTGTTTGTTTTTTGCTTTTTAGAGGGCAATTGGGGTTAAGTGACTTGCCCAAAGTCACATGGCTAGTTTTAACTAAGAGTCTGAGGCTGGATTTAAACTCAGGTATTCCTGACTCCAGGGCCAGTTCTCTATTCACTGTTCTACCTAGCTGCCCCATGTGTTTTGTTGTTGTTGTTGTTGTTGTTGTTTGTTTGTTTGTTTTTTATCAATTTAACCAATGGTTTATCTTTTTTTTAATAAGACCAGCTTTTAGTTTTATTTATTAGTTCAATAATTTTCCTTTTCCTTTAAGTTTTATTAAACTTTACTTTGATTTTCAGGATTTCTATATTAGTGTTTAACTGGGGGATTTTAAATCATTTTTTCTTAGTTTTTCTTTTTTTTCCTGTTTCATACCCAATTCAATAAATTGCTCTTTTTCTCCTTTATTTATATAGACATTTAGAAATATAAATATTTCTTTAAGTGCTACTTTGGCTCCATCCCAGAAAACCTGGAATGTTTTCTCATTGTCATTCTCATAGGGAAATTATAGAATTTTTTCTATGATTTGTTCTTTGAACCATTCATTCTTTAGGATTGCCCTAGGTTCCAATTAACATATATATTTACACAACTCTATTTTAAATTTTATTTTTAAAAATCATATTATTGTCTGAAAGGAGTGCAATTAACATGTCTACATTTTTGGCATTTGATTTTAAGGTTTTATGCACTAATACATGGTCGATTTTTGTGAAACTTCCACATCCAGCTGAGAAAATTTTGTATTCCTTTCTTTTCCTATTTAGTTTTCTCCAAAGTTCTATTTTATCTAAATTTTCTAAGATTCTATTCATTTTCTTCATTTCTATTTTATTTATTTTATGGTTAGATTTATTCACCTCTAAGAGGGGAGGGTTGAGGACCCATAGTGTGGTATTAATTTATATTTCCTCCTGTAATTAATCTATCATTTTCTTTAAGAATTTGGAATCTAAGCCATTTGGTGCACATATGACTAATTACTCTATTTTTAAGGCGTTATTTTCTTCAGTCAGGTTGTTGACTCTCATTTCAAAACTTTCTTGCATCATTCTCATTTATCTTCCCAATTTTTCCTCCACTTCTCTTATGTGGATTTCAAAATCCTTCTTAAGTTCCTCTATGGCCTGTAACCAGCTTGTATTTTTCTTGGAAACATTTGGTACAGAAGTTCTGACTTTGGTGTCTTCCTCTTGTTCCATGCTTTGATCCTTTTTGTCCCAGAAAATAGTAGTGTAAAGTTGGATTGCTCTATTTGTTTTTCTTCCTTTGCCTGCTCTTGTTGCCACTCAAATATTTGACTTTTGAGCTTTTTGCCACAGTAGGACTCTTCTACCCGACAGAGGAGATTTGTCCCAATCACTGTGGTTTTCTCAGCTATCGAAGGTATTAGTTGTGTGCCCTCTCCGAAGTCTCAACACGCTCTGGCAAGCTGGCCACACACCCTAGGTCCTTCACCCTAGACTGCAATCCAGATGCAAGCAGGCTAAAGCAAGAGTGATCACTCCTCAGATTGGTTGCTTGGTCCCCCTACAGTCTGCAGTCCCAGAGCTGAAGCTGCCACATGGTGGTAGCTCCATGGCCACGATGCCTCAACCACTTCTTTCTCCAGGGGATAGAGGCTGGACTGCAATCCCAAACTCCCTTATCCCAAAATCCACACTTCATTGACCTCTCACTTTGTCTTTAGCATCTTTGTGTTGATAGCTCTGGAAACTGCCACAGCTGCTGGTGATCAGAAGTCTCTCCAGCCAGTGGCTGGTCAGGCCACCTTGAGGTTAAAACCTCTGGCTCACACAGGGCTGGGGTTGGCTCCCAGAGTGTGGTGATGGCTCCTTCATGCAGCCTACCAGGTTGTCCTCAGTGGGAGGTTAGATTCTCTGTATCATTTTGTGGATTCTGAGGCTCCGAAGTTTGTCTAGAATCACCATTTACATGAATTGGAGGAGGTGGGAGCCGGAACTGCACTGAAGTCCTGTTTCTACTCCACCATCTTGACTCTGCCCCCTGCATATATGCTTAGTGTTAATGTTACTTCATTATCTAGGGATCCCTTTTAGCAAGGTGTGGTCTCTTTGCTTATCCATTTTCATAACATTTGCTTTTGCTTTTGCTTTGCCTGAGGTCATGATTGATATTCCTGCCTTTTTACTTTAGCTAAAGCATAAAAAATTTCTGTTTCAGCCAGGTATTTTAACTTTGTGTCTCTGTTTTTCAAACATGTTTCTTGTAAATATTGTATCAAATTCTTGTCTCATCCATTATGCTATCTGCTTCTGATTTGTGGATCACTTCATCTCATTCATATTCATAGTTATGATTACTAACTATATGTTCCATTCCATTCTATTTTTCTACTCATTCTTTTCTTTCTCTTTTTATCCTGTACCCCCTTTAAAGTCTGTTTTGTTTTTGACCTGCTTGCTTTCTCTCCCCTTCTCCTTCCATTTTGAATAAAATAGATTTGTATTACCAATTCAGTACACACACACACACACACACACACACACACACATACACAAACACATACACACACACACACACACACACACACACACCTTTTCCACCTTTCTTTGGGTCAGTTAAAATGTGATTGATATTCAGACTGAGGTTCAAGTTTTGCTCACCCACCCCTATCAATTTTCTCTTCACCAAAATATCATTTCTTTGTGTTTCACTTTTATGTGATATTTTTCCCCATTCTTCCTCTCCTTTTACCCCTTTTCATTTCATATCCCTCTTTTTTAACTATCATTTTTTACATCATCTCAAAATAATCAGCTCATCCCTGTACCCTCTTTCTATGCAGAATACTTCTAACTGCTTTAATAATGATAAGGTTGTTAGAAGACATGTGTGCCTTCCTCACATATAGAAAAGTAAGCAGTTTAACTTCATTGATTCCCTTTTGATTTTTCTTTCATATTTATATTTTAATGCTATCCCTGAATCTTGTCTTTGTCAAATTTTCTATTTAGCTCTGATCTTTTCTTTAGGAAGGCTCAAATGTTCTCTACTTCATTAAATATCCATTTTTCCCTTGAAGGATTATACTCAGTTTTTTCTAGGCAGTTGCAATCCCAACATTTTTGTCTCCTAGAATATCATATTTCAAGTCCTCTACTACTTTAATGTGGTAGCTGCTAAATATTTTGTGATCCTGATTGTGTCTCCACAGTATTGGGATGGTTTCTTTCTTGTTTCTTAAAGTATATTCTCTTTGATCTGGGAGCTATGGAATAGGGTGATAATATTCCTGGAAGTACTCATTTTGGGATCTATTTCAGATGGTTACTTGTAGATTCTTTCAATTTCTATTTTAGCCTCTCTTTCTAGGATATAGGGGCAGTTTTCTTTGATAATTATTTGAAATATGATGTGTAGGCTCTTCCTTTGTTCATGGCTTTCAGGTAATTCAATGATTCTTAAAGGATCTGTCTTTGATCTTTTTCCCAAGTCAGTTGTATTTCCAGTAAGGTATTTCACATTTTCTTCTCTTTTTTCATTCTTTTTACTTTGTTTTTCTGTTCTTTTCTTTCTCATGAAGTGATTAGGTTCTTCCAATTTTCCAATTATAACTTTTAAGGATACCTAATCCTTTGTGGCCAGAAGTGATATTGTATTCCAGAGCTCCCACTCTCTTCACAGAAAGTGCTCTCTCTGCCCTTGAACTAGTAAACATAAATTGGAATAGACAATAGAGTTGTCAAACAGTTGCTTCTCAGGGCTTCCATTCCCTTTTGACTGAAAGTGCTCCTCTTTGCACTTGAACTATGACCCAAAATTGTATATAGGCAATGGAGTCACCAAATAGCAACTCAGCCTATTTTCAGTGCTAGCTAGCACAGGGGTACCCTATAATCTCTTTATGACCAATTACCAGGCCTTCATATCATCTCTGGCTTTAGAACTTTTGAAGTTGCATCTCCTCCTGTCACCACCACCTAGTACCAGTTTTAGTGTGTTATCTATATTTGGCTTCAGGCCAGCCTCCTCCACTGAGTCTCTTTCCAATTTCCTATGTTATTTTGGCCTGGAAAATGTCTTACATTGACCTTTTGTTGGTTCTTCCACTCCAGAATTTTATTTGAGTCATTTTTAAAAAATTTTCTGCAAAGGAATGTTGGCAGAGGTAAGCTGAGTGCCTCTCTACTCCAACATCTTGACTCTGCCCATGGAAATCCTAAGATTGTTACACTTCCAAAGAAGTTAGAAATATCTTGGAAAAAAACTATTTACAACTTTAATACAAAATGTTTTCACAATGAAGTTGGAAATTTAAATGACTAGGTTTTCCCTATTTCCTATAGAACTGTTGTATAACAAACTAAAATACTGTTTATCATGAATTAATATTACTCATGTATCAAAATGATATCTCATCATCTCTACTGCTAGTTAGGCAGTACTGAGACAAAATAGTTTTATTTTTCAAGGAGGTAGGATTTCAATAAACTAAGTACTTCCTGCATACAGATTTTAATGCCTCTCTCCCTTAGGAATGTGTGTGTGTGTGTGTGTGTGTGTGTGTGTGTGTGTGTGCGTGTGTGTGTGTGTGTGAGAGAGAGAGAGAGAGAGAGAGAGAGAGAGAGAGAGAGAGAGAGAGAAAGAGAGAGAGAATTATGGCTAAAATGAAATAAATTTACATACACAAAACAAAAAGTATAACCAAACTGAAAAACAAAACAAAACAAACTCTTGTTATTAAACCAATATAAACTCAGTTCCAATAAACCTCAAATAATAGACATGCAAACACAGGCTCTTACCAGATATAATGCATTCAAAGCTTTTCTGGTGAGAAACAACCTTTTGGACTATGTACTCTGAGGAATACTTTCAGAGCCCAGGGAGGTACATGCTACAATGAAGTGTGGAAGTAGAACTTAACTAAGGATAGCTTCAAATGACTTCTAGAATCAGTTGCACACTTGATTACTTCTGTTATTAGAAATAAAGAACTTTACAACTCTTTGAAATATTTTTGAAGAAGTATTTTTAATTTCCTTTGCATTATGGACATTTTGGCAGTTTGTGAAGCCTTTGGAGTCCTTCCCAGAAGATTTTTAAGTACACAAAATTAAATATATAGACTTGCAAATTAAAACAATAGTATTACAATTATAAAACAAATTAAAGTAAGTTCACGTATTCCAGCTTAAGATCCATTGATTTAGTCCTGAGTTAAAAAAACAAAAAAAGGATAGTGAAATAACTAGTCCATTTCACTGAGAATGAGTACATTTCAGTTTTACTGCAGCAAAGGGGTGCAATGGATAAAATGTCAGTCCTACAGTCAGAAAGACACAACCCTCCTGAATTTAAATCTGACCTCAGACATTAGCTGTGTGACCCTAAACAAATGACTTAACCCTTTTCCCCTAAGTACAGGCTGCTCTCTTCTGATTCAGTTTTCCTTGATATCTTAAAGGGTAGTGCAAAATATTTTTTTTTAAGCAATTGGGGTTAAGTAACTTCCTCAAGGTTACACAGCTAGTCATTATTTATGTGTGGGTGCTCATTTTCTGAGGCCGGATTTGATCTCGGGTCATCCCAACTCTGAGGCCGGCGCTCTTACTCACTGTGCCACCTAGCCGCCCCTTTTAGGGCAATAGGGGTTAAGTAACTTGCCCAAGGTCACACGGCGAGGTTTTTGTTTGTGTGGGTTAAGTGTCTGAGGCTGGATCCGAACTCAGGTCCTTCTGACTCCAGGGCCGGCTCTCTACTCACTTTGCCACCTAGCTGCCCCTGTAGTGTAAAATCTTTAAGGGAAAGAGAGAAACAGCAAACCTGGGTTGTATTTCTCCTCTATACCCACTGCTCAATTTTTTTAATGCTTTATTAACTTCTGGTTTACATCATTCATTTCCACCAGATTTTGAGTTACAATTTTTTCCACATTTTCCCCTACCCATCACCCCAGAATAGCAGTCCCACAAGATATCCCCTCATCCAATCTACTCTCTCCCATCTCTTCTCCCATATGTCTTTCGACTTTTCCAGTAGGTCAAGGATAATCCTCATGCCCCAATGAGAGCACATCTTATCTCCCAATTATATGCACAATAGTACTAATCATAGTATATATGTATATATATATATATGGTTTTAAAAGGAAGATAAGCAACTCAGTATATACTGTACATGCGTAGCTATGCAAAAACATTACCATAGTAGATATATTGTAAAAGACTGACTATATTCCCTCCCTCCTATCCCACCTACCCCCTGGTCCACTTCACAATTTGGTACTCTCCCTTTTGAAAAGTGGGTGCTTTCAACTTCTCGCCCCAACCTGGCCTCCCTTCCATTAATCCCCCTCTCATCCCCTTCTCCCCTACTCTGCTGTAGGGTGAGAAACCCTATTAAGTATGTATGTCATTATCTTCCTGAGCCAAATTCAATGAGGATAAGATTTTGCCTTTTTGCTTTCCTGTTCTTCCCCTCCCTTGTAACCATTTTCCCTTGCTCCTTCTGTATGAGATAGTTCACCCCACTCTGTCTCTACCCATCTCCTCTCATTATATTCCTCTCTCACCTCTTAATTTCACATTTTAAGTATCATCC
Source organism: Gymnobelideus leadbeateri (assembly GCA_011680675.1). Lineage (NCBI taxonomy): Eukaryota > Metazoa > Chordata > Mammalia > Diprotodontia > Petauridae > Gymnobelideus > Gymnobelideus leadbeateri. The sequence goes on along the minus strand of WOXC01011119.1, from coordinate 699 downwards.
CTTCCTATTAAATTCGACCTATGCCCTCTTTCTGTGTATACCTAAAACATATATACACACATTCACATATGTATTCATGTGCTTATATACCCTTCTTCAACTATTTTCATACTGAGAAAAGTTTCATCAGTACAGTTATCATTTTTCCCTGTAGGAATATAAATAGTTCAATTTTAACAAGTTCATAATTATTTCTTTTCCCAGTTTACCTTCTCAAGCATCTCTTGCTTCTTGTATATGAATGTCAAATTTTCTATTCAACTCTGGTTTTTTCCTCAAGAATGCTTGAAAGTCCTCTATTCCACTGAATGACCATATTTTCCCCTGAAACAAGATATTCAGTTTTGCTGGGTAGGTGATTCTTGGTTTTAATCCCAGATCATTTGTGCTCCAGAATATCATATTCCATGCCCTTCGCTTCCTCAGTGTCGAAGCTGCCAGGTCCTGTGTTATCCTGATTGTGTTTCCACAATATGGAAATTGTTTCTTCTTGGCTGCTTATAATATTCTCTCCTTTATCTGGGAATTCTAGAACCTGGCTACTATATTCCTAGGAATTTTCTTTTTGGGATCTTTTTCAGGAGGTGATTGGTGGATTCTTTCAACCTCTATTTTGTCCTCTGGTTCTACAACATCAGGCCATTTTCCTTGAGAATTTCTTGAAGGATGATTTCTATGTTCTTTCTTTGATCATGGCTT
>WOXC01011118.1:55000-129396 GCA_011680675.1 Gymnobelideus leadbeateri | reverse complement strand
TCTCTCCCTTCCTTCCTTCCTTCCTTCCTTCCTTCCTTCCTTCCTTCCTCCCTCCCTCTCTCCCTTCCTTCCTTCTCTCCTTCCTTCCTTCCTTCCTTCCTTCCTCCCTCCTCCCTTCGTTCCTTCGTTCCTTCGTTCCTTCGTTCCTTCCTTCCTCCCTCCCTCCCTCTCTCCCTTCCTTCCTTCTCTCCTTCCTTCCTTCCTTCCTTCCTCCCTCTCTCCCTCTCTTCCTTCATTCCTTCCTTCCTTCCTTCTCTCCTTCCTTCCTTCCTTCCTCCTCCCTCCCTCCCTCCTTCATTTTGTTCTTTCCTTCCTTCCTTCCTTCCTTCTCTCCTTCCTTCCTTCCTTCCTTCCTTCCTCCCTCCCTCCCTTCATTCGTTCTTTCCTTCCTTCCTTCTCTCCTTCCCTCCTTCCCATAGTCCAGTCCCTCTTATTCACCATTTTCTTCCATCCAACCTTGGGGCAAGGAGCAGTTAACCTGTGTGATGACCGGTCATGAAGTGTGGGATGAAGACGAGGGTGGCAGGCTATGACTCATCCCCTCTATACTTCATATCTTCTGCCTAGGGATCAGGCTACCCTGGTTAGCATCTTTGGTAATATTTCAGGATAGGTCTGAGAAACACACCCATACATACACATGACTACAACTGTAGAAGTTGGAACACTATACAGTGGACAGTGTGTGGGCCCAAGGGTCCCTGTTGGGTCATTTCCATGGGGACTCAGTGAACGGGATCCTTGTCCTGCAGACTCCTTATCCCTCCTTTCTGACCATTGATCTGGTCCCAGGTTCAATAACGAGGGATGAGTGTGACAGCGTAACTTGGTGTTTGCCTCCTGGACTCTGTGTGTGTCTTCATGCCCTGCCTCTCCACTAGGTGCCAGGATGCTCAGAGCCTGCCACGATCTCCTTGGGCCTCCAGGTCCTCCATGTAATTGCTGTGTCCTTGCAGCTGGTTCAGACCGAGCCCAGGGAAGGAGCATGCAGCCAGTGAAAGCATCCTACAGACCGCTGGAAGACAGCAGCTGGCCACAGAAGGCACCAATGGGACCAAGACTTGACTAAAGCCCATTTATGGAGGCATGCCTGTCAAGTGCTTTGCAGAATGCTAAGCTCAGTGCAGATGCCAGTCGTCACTGAGGCTGTCATTTAGAAGAGACAGATCTCAGGGCTGGGGAGCCAGGGGGCCTCTGGGGTCCTGCTTTCAGGCTCATTGCAAAAGGTTCTTTCAGAGGCCCCCAATGGGCCCTCATGACGCCTACTAACATCTGGCAGGAGTAGCAGCTGCTCTCGCTTGCGCCAAGCGCCTGGACGCAGATGGTAGGCTCTTTCTCATTGTTTTCATTCCTAATCTCAGAGTATTAGAATGAACCATGACACTGGCTGACACTTTTGCAGCTCTTACGGTTGTGCAAAGGCAGTCGAGTAAGCATTTATTAAGCACCTACTATGTACCAGGCGCTGCGTAAGTTCAGAGAACAGACAGAAAGGAAAAAGGCCAGCAGCTCCCTTGATGAGATCGCAAGCGAATGGGGAAGCAAATTACAGGGATTATTCGGTGTTCTGCGCTACAAGGGCAGAGTTCAGAAAGTGCCGTCTGGAGCAGCGGGGCAGTACGGGGCAAGTAGGGAGGACATTGATAAACAGAGGAAATCCAGAGGGACCAGTGAGGCTGGAGAAGAGCCAGGAGCCTGGCCTGGACCGAGAGGGACAGAGGAAGGAACTGGGCGTGTGCAGTCTGGGGAAGAGAAGGAGGACGTCGGGCGGAATGGGCCATCGTGAGTGGGGCCGCGTCGCCCACCTTGCCGTCTTCAAGCAGAGTCTAGTGATCATTTCACACCGGTCTTCCCTGATAAGAAGGAAGCTCCTTGAGGACAGAGCTATTGTCAGTGTTTATAACACCAGCAAGAGGCACAGAACTAGCTCTTAATAAAATGTTGACTTGGGATGAGTCGGGCGCTCCTTTGCGAATGACTGCTGGTGAGCGAATGTGCTCCTGCTGCGCGATGTTCCCCGACACTCCCTGATGGTGGCGGGAAGCTTCCTGAGCCTAATACATCGGCTTCATTACTTGGTGGCCGGAGGTGCCGCTCCTGGGCGGCCTCGAGCAGCCGTTGCCATTTCTCAGGCGCCACGGTGAGCGATGGCCCTGAGCTCATTACTTGTGACTGGGATGTCAGCCTTGTCCACACTAGAACAGGATGACAAATGAGCCTCATTAGCTCTGAGTGAATGGGAGGGAAATACTCCTGGCTCCAGCGGAGGCCTCTGGGGATGTTCTCCAGAGGGATCCAAAGTAAAGATGGAGCCTTTCTCAGAGGGCAGCCCACGCTTCTCTGCCGGTTACTTTCCATGTAAGTGGGAGCGAGTCCTGTCCTGCACACAGGTCCCGGGTAACAGCCCCGCCCGTGTCCATCCGTGTCCATCCGTGCCCATCCGTGCCTGTAAAAGACGCCCCAGCACAGATGGGTAACGCAGGCGATCGCGTCCTCTGTGCCTGGAGCTGCTTCTCGTGCCTGAATTAGCTTCAAATTCGAATGGAATCTGCTGCTTCCTCTCCATTTGCGCGGCCATCTGCCAAGGTCATCCTAAGCCGTCAGTGCTCGTCACCTGGATCAGAGGTCCTCCTGCCCACACTCTGGCACTGTCATCCATCCTGAGCTCCACTGCCAGAGTTATCTTCCTAATTCATGGTCTTCTCATGCCTCTTCACTGCTGAAGACCCTTCATCCGCTGGGAAGTCATGTCAAGTCCAGGAATGGGGGTGGGAGATAGGACACCTGGGACAGTGAAAGGAACTTGAAATCCCACCCTAGGATGATCACTTGATTCCTTGGGGATGGTAGCCCCAGTAATGAAGAGAGAACAATCATCATGTAAGTGAAGGGCTTACATGGCACCCCGCAGGATTCAGGCCTGGAGATAACCTTCATGACTCATGAGCTCACCTTTCACCTGACCAAGAATCTTCCCTCCAGCCTTCCTGCCATCGGTCATCCAGCCTTAAGACCCACGAACCAGTAATGCAATGAGGGGCTGTGGGGGGAAAGTCAGCACTCCTTAGGTGACTGATTCCCCTTGGATAGAATTCCAAATGTCAGAGAAGCTTTGTCCGTTCATCAAGCCCATACCTGCCCCTCCAACCTGTGCCTTCATTGGGGGCCAAGCAACACAAACCTAACCCCTCTTCCACAAATCCTTGAAGGCAGCCAGCAAGTCCCCCCCAGTCCTCCCTTCTTCCCAAGGTTCACCAGCCCTAGCACTTTCAGCCAATCAATCCTCACAGTACACAGACTCACTGCCCTTTACCATGCTGGTCACCCTCCCAGCTGATCGGTCAGTGGGCTTCTTATACTGGGGCTCCCAGACCCAAGCATGGCACACATGGAGTTATAGGGCAAGATTTTCCCCACTCCTGGAAGCTGTGCCCCAAGATGCAGTCATGATGTATCCATAAACTGCTTCTTTATAAAGATGACATAAATAGTATTGAACACTGACATAATCAATTGTTCCTACTTCACAATTGTTTACATTTAAAACAATGAAATTCTTCCCCCCAAATGTTAACTCACATTTCATTCTTCTGAGTCTCCATCAGGATTCTTTGTCTGCTGATTGCCATTTCTTAAGTCAGTTAAGGTTGGCAAGTAGGAGCAGGACTAAGGAAATATGGAACTAACTTTGAGAAATAATGTTGCATGAAAACAACAGATGAATGAGAGTTTGTCAGTGTTCTGAGCTGTCAAACCCCACTGCTGATGCACGTTGAGCTCACATCCCACCAGCACCCCACCTTCCTCCCACCTCCCCCACCTCCTGTTCAAACATTCATGGCCCAGCTCATGCTGGCCAAGTGGGAACTTCTCGGCCTAAGCCACAGACCTATTCAACTTAATCACATTCAGCTGTCTCTTGTCAACATAATTTTGAATCCTGATTCTGTCTTTTAGCATTAGCACCACCCCAGCTGTAAATCTGTTGAGCATCTCATCTGTGACTATCTGAGTCATTGAAACAAGCATAAATCACACGGGGCCAAACACAGTCCTGGGGCATTCCACTGGAGACCTTCTTGCAAGTTGACATTGAACCATTAAAAACCAACCATCGAGACTAGCTATTCAACCAGTTTTGAATCCACCTCATTGTACTGTCATCTAGCCTCCATGTTTCCATCCTTTCCCCCTAGTTATAGCATGAGAGACTTCATTAAATACTTTGCAACATTTCAGTAAATGAAATCAATGGTGTTCCCTTGAACTATCAGTAATAATGTTGTCATTGTGTCTGACTCTTTATGACCCCATTTGGGGTTTCCTTGGCAAAGGAATGGTTTTGCCATTTCCTTCTCCAGCTTATTTTCCAGATCAGGAACTGAGGCAAACAGGATTAAGGGACTTGCCCAGGATCACACAGCTGGTAAACATCTGAGACTGAATTTGAACTCATGAAGATGAGTTTTCCTGATTTTAAGCCTAGTACTCTATCTACTGTGCCACCTAGCTGTCCCAGTAACAATAATAGAAAGAAACAGAGAAAGTAAGGCTTAGTCTAGTATAACAGTTGCTACCAAACTACTACCCTAAGAGTCTATCAGCTTTAGATTTGAATAAGTTAAAGGAATGTTCTGAGTCCCCATGCCTGCCCGGGAGTGCTCTGGGAAGGCCACCAAGGTTTACTGATAATCATTCAGTCTGCTGGCTGTGCAGAAAGAGTGACCTGGGATCACCTGGGAAACCTTACAAGAGCAAGAAAAGACCCCCAGACAGCTGATGTATAATAAGCTACCACAGCTCCAGTGATTCCAAGTGGATCCCTCCCCCTGGGAGGCTGGGGGCTGGAGGCTGGCCTCACCTGGTGCACAGGAGACCTCCCATGAATTCCTCTGCCCCCAACTCTGAATCATGCCTCAGTCAGTCAGCACTGCAAAGATCCTTGTTACAATGCCAGCACTGCTTCAGGTAGCTCTGGAAAACCTCTCTTGCTCCTTCAGGCAGAGACCAATTCTGAGCCTGCCAGACTGGTTTGGCACTTCAGTTATTGACAGGTAGGGTCTGCATTCGGCTGGCTGCTACAAGGCAGTATTTCATTGTGTGTGAACTGGTAGGAGATGAGGGACAGAAATCCTGGCATGGTCTTCTCAGTCTCTTGTCTCTCTTTCTCTCCCTTCTTTTCTCTCTCCCCCTCTTCTTCTCCTTCTTCTCCTCCTCCTCCTCCTCCTCCTCCTCCTCCTCCTCCTCCTCCTCCTCCTTCTTCTTCTTCTTCTTCTTCTTCTTCTTCTTCTTCTTCTTCTTCTTCTTCTTCTTCTTCTTCTCCTCCTTATTCTTCTCCTTCTCCTTCTCCTCCTTCTCCTTCTCCTTCTCCTCCTCCTCCTCCTCCTCCTTCTTCTTCTTCCTCTTCTTCTTCTTCCTCTTCTTCTTCTTCTTCTTCTTCTTCTTCTTCTTCCTCCTCCTCCTCCTCCTCCTCCTCTTCTTCTTCTTCTTCTTCTTCTTCTTCTTCTTCTTCTTCTTCTTCTTCTTCTTCTTCTTCTTCTTCTTCTTCTTCTTCTTCTTCTTCCTGTCTCTCCCCCCCTCTGTCTCTTCTCTGTCTCCATCTCTCTGTATCTCTCTCCTCTGTCTCTGTCTCCCTCCCTCCCTCCTTTCTTCTCCCTGTCCCTGTTGCTCCCCTTTTGTGTTCTCTCCATTCTACTCCTTCTACATCCTATCCCAGTCTGTGTTTCTCTTTCCATATTTTGTCCACCTCTGTCAACAGCCGATCATCTCCCCACTAAGGGAGTCTCTTTAGTCCCAAAGCATCATGGGACTGGGCTCAATCCATTCATCCAAGGAGTATACCTTATTGACACATAAGCATGTTAGGAATGTGATTGATTTCCAAAACGGTTCCTTATAGCTTTTCCCAATTAAAAAAAATCAGCTGCCACAAATTCCATGAGGTACTGAGGTATCTGCAAACATAAATTTTAGCATTCGTAAGTCTCACAGTCATGAACTGTTGGCACCCAACTGAGAAGTGGTAGCAGCACATGGGAGCACCTGCAGATGACTTCGTCACATGCAAAGCAGCCCCCGGGGAGATCGACACATCACTCAAACCCAGAGCATCAGTCTGGTGCAGAGCACAGTACAAATCGTCTCCTAGTGAGCTCCCATTGGGCAACTGTAGGCGGCCCGCCCTCTTAGCCTCATCCTGAGGTTCCCTTATCAGCCTTGGTTCCTTCTGAGTTTGTCATTCCTGACACCAGGTCATATGCAAAACATAATTCTTGCACCTAGGTCCCGGAGTCGGGAGGACCAGGGATCATTTCCAGCCTCAGAAAATGAGCCCCCACACATAAAAAATAACTAGCCATGTAACCTTGAGCAAGTTACTTAACTCTATTTGCTTTAAATAAAAAAAGGTCAGCCCAGGATGGTTAGACAGGAAGGAGGAGACCCAGGAGAGACCAGCGTCCTGGAAACTTAGGAGGAGAGTGTGGTTAATGGTGGGCCACCAAACAGAGGGGTGGGCAAGGATGAGAATGGAGAAGAGGCTATTGGGTTGGGAAATTAAGAAATGGTTGGTAACTTTGGAGAGAGCCGCTTCAGGGGAATGATGAGCTGGAAGTCCAACTGCAAAAGAGAAGCCTTGAGTGTAGACATTTGGGATGAGACATACAGATAAAGGTCCTACTACTTAGAGCTGCCTCCACGTAGAATGAATGCCCAGAGCCATTGAGGTGTAGAGTCCAGTGTTCTGGAGCTGGGGGATTAAAGACCCTGTCTCAGATACTGGCTATCTGGGCTATCCTGGCTCACTGCCCTTCTCTGGGCCCTAGCTTCCCCACTGGTAAAATGAGGCAGGGACCCTTCCAGCACTAACAGTGAATTCCCAGGCACTCAGACCATGTGGAGGCAGAGACACCCCTCACTGAAAGGTTTCCAGCCAGGAGGAGGGAGGGCTTGTCGGGGGAGGGTGGGGCAGTAGAGAGAACTCCTTGTTTTGATCCAGGTCGAACCAGATGTTGCTGATGTCCTGCAGACTCAGGGCTGATTTCTCCATGGTGAAATTAAAAATTTAATAACTTAGGGCTTATCTCTCTGAAATGAGATGGGGAAAGATTAAAGCTAGTCATTGCAAAGCACGAGTTCATTTTTTCAGCAAATACTTGTCGAGGGCTGTGTGTGTGTGTGTGTGTGTGTGTGTGTGTGTGTGTGTGTGTGTCTGGGGCCCTGCCCGTGCTCTGGGCTTCAGGCACAGCAGCAGCATTGCCTGTGTCTCTCGAGCATTGGGATTTTAAAGGACTTTGATCACAACAACCTTGCAATGCAGGCAGCACAAGAGTTCCTATCCACATTTGCAGATAAGAAACCTGAGGCTTGCAGAGGTTAAGCATCAGAGCTGTGATGTGAACTCAGGCCTGACCCCAACAACAGCTGTCGTTGAGTTCTTTCGTTTGTTTCTGGCTCTTCATGCCCCCATTTGGGGTTTTCTTGGCAAAGACACTAGGAAGGTTTGTCATTTTCTTCTCCAGCTTGTTTTACAGATGAGGAAACTGAGGCACACAAGGTGAGGTGACTTGTCCAGGACCACACAACTAGCAAAGGTCTGAGACTAGATTTGAACTCAGGTCTTCCTGACTGAGCCACTTTGCTCTCCCTAACAGTACAGCACCTGTATGTGGTTTTGTGAGGTGAGTTGGGGGGGGGGGCGCTGCGGGCTGCTATTGGCCCGTATCCTTCCTACCAGCGAGGTCCTCTGAGGAGCAGCAGCAAGGCTAGGCAGCGTCCGTGCAACTCTGCAAAGCCGGCAGAGCAGCGCAGAGATACGTGGGTGGGTGGGTGGGGGGGTGGATGGATGGATAGATGGATGGATGGATAGATGGATGGGTGGGTGGATAGATGGATAGATAGATGGATAGATAGATGGATGGATAGATATATGGATAGATGGATAGGTGGATAGATAGATAGATAGATAGATAGATAGATAGATAGATAGATAGATAGATGGATAGGTGGAGAGATGGGTGGGTGGGTGGGTGGATAGATGGATGGATGGATGGGTGGGTGGATAGATGGATGGATAGATAGATGGATGGATGGGTGGATGGATAGATGGATGGATGGATGGATGGATAGAGATAAACACGTAATATATATATATATATATATATATATATATATATATATATATCCATATCTGTAGATGCATGTATAGGTGTATATAAATCTCATTTGCACATTTCCATTTCACAGATGAATGGAGCAGGGCTAGCATAGCCCTTCGTCATGAAATATTCTATTTGTGTATGTATCTTTCATGTGAAGCCTCCTGTGGCTGGTGGGGTTGGCAGGACAGGGATAGGGGAGGACAAAGGGGCCTCTTCAAGTCTGTGAAGGGCTGTAGTGTGGACATGAAATCAGCCCAAAGGGTGAGCCAGGAGCAATGGTGGGAAGTGACAAAAAGGCCAATTTGGGATTCCTTAATGGAATGATGGAGGCTCTTCCAAAGCAGAGGCCTGCCTTGGGGGCTTCTCCTCATTGGAAGACTTCCAAGATAGGCTGGATGACCATTGGCAGGCTCTCTGTACAAAGGCTGTCTTCTCTGGGATGGTTTGGAGGAAAGGATACTAAGCTCTGAGCCGAGACTGGATGACCAGCCACTTGTCAGGGACATGTAGAAGAGATTACTGTGGAGATTAGGGTTGCCAAAGACGTCTCCCAGCGGCTTCCATGTCTGGGCAGCTGTGAGTCTGTGAAATCAGTAAGGAACTGAGGAGGGATGTCCATCCAGGTTCTTTGACACCAAGTGACTCCAACTCACATTTCTCAGAGCCCTGTGGAAGACAGAGGGCTATGGACTCCAGTGACTCAGAATGGGCAGGTTGGCACAGGTGGGCACTGAAATGTATTCACTGGGGGGAGTGGTCTCCCCTGTGAGATCACAGACTCATCCCAGTAGTATCCAAGGGTGATTACACAAGATTTAGCTCAAAGAGATGCCATGATCTCAATGCTTTATTCTGCATATGATTTCACATTTTAATAATCTGTAAAGCCAGTCTTCCATTCAAGCAGAGCCCACCTCTGTCCTCTGTGCCCTTCTAGTGAATATCCTTCTGTGTCCATAGGGCCAGGACCTGTGATTGTGTCCACAGGGGGCACCTAGTTAGGTGTGATAACCCTCAGGTCATCCCTGGGGACCCGGATGATGAGGAGCAGACCCTGCTTCCCTGAGCTCATCCTCAGAGGATAGTCCCCCTCCATCCATCACTTGGCTAAAGAGTAAAGACGAGTCAGATGGTCATTGTCATGGAGCCAGGCTTGTGCCCGTGCTATAACGTAAGGCAGCACTGCCAGCTGGCTGCTAGGGCCCGGAGCAGAGGGCTAGAAGCTGCTGAGGGCAGCTGCAAATTAGAATTGTACCCCTCCCTCCTGCATATCCCTCATAATCAGGGAGAACTCCAGGATTGAATACCCTGACCCAGGACTGAAAGAGGCCCCATGAAAAGTGCTCTAAGTGACACAGGTTATTCATTCATTCATTAATTTCTTTCTTTCTTTTTTCATTCATTCATTCATTCATTCATTCATTCATTCATTCATCTACTTATTTATTTATCTATTCATTCATTCATTTATTTATTTTACAACATTCAGTTCCGAAATCTCTTAAGTTTCAAATTTTCTCCCCATTCCTCTCCTACCCCCTCCATCCCATAGCAGCATGGAATCAAACATAGGTTCTACAAATACCTTCAGGTTGGACATTAGTCATGTTGTAAAGGATTATAGCTAACGGGCTGAACAATGAGAAAGAAGGGATGAAACAAAACAAAACACAAACGAGAGAGACCAAACAGTTTGCTTCAATCTGCAGACTCTGTAGTTCTTTCTCTGGTTGTGGATAGCCCTTTTCCATTGTGACTCTTTTGTAGTTGTCTTCTAACCTCGAATTGATGAGAGGAGCTCAGTCTATCAAAGTCAGTCATCACACGTAACGATGTGTCTGTAATTGTGTACAAAGTTCTCTGGTTCTGCTCTCCTCACTCAGCATCAGTTTATATAAGTCTCTCTGGGTGATTATGAAGTCCATCTGCTCCTCATTTCTTACAGCACAATAGTATTCCATTACATTCATACACCACAACTTGTTTAGCCATTCCCCAATTAATGGGTATCCCTTTGACTTCCAATTCTTTGCCACCACAAAAAGAGCTGCTATAAATATTTTTGTACATACAGGTCTTTTCCCCACTCCTGTGATTTCTTTGGGATACAACCCTAGAAATGGTATTGCTAAGTCAATACTTGGGCATAGTTCCAATTGCTCTCCAGAATGGTTGGATTAGTTCACAACTCCACGAACAATGAATTAGTGTTTCAATTTTTTCCACTTCCTCTCCAGAATTTATTGTTTTCCTGTTTTGTCATCTTAGGCAATCTGACTGGTGAGATGAGGTACATCAGAGTTGTTTTGATTTGCATTTCTTTAATCAATAGTGAGTTAGAGCATTTTTTCATGTGCTTATAAATATCTTTAATTTCTTCCTCTGAAAACTGTCTGTCCACATCCTTTGACCATTTATCAATTGGAAAATTACTTGTATTCTTATAGATTTGACTCAGTTCTCTCTATATTTTAGAAGTGGGGCCTTTATCATAAACACTGGTTATAAAAATTCTTTCCCAATTTCCTACTTCCCTCCTAATCTTGGTTACATTGATTTTTTTTGTACCAAAGCTTTCAAATTTAATAATTATCCATTTTGCCTTTCATAATGCTCTCTAACTCTTGTTTGGTCATAAAATATTCCCTTCTCCACAAATCTGACAGGTAAACTATTCTTTGCTCTCCCAGATTGCTATCAGCAATTTATACCTATTATTATACCTATACCTATCAGCCTTTATACCTAGATCATGCACCCATTTAGACTTGATTTTGGTGTGCGGTGTAAGATACTTATCTATACCCAGTTTCTTCCATACGATTTTCTAGTTTTCCCAGCAGTTTTTGTCAAATAGTGAGTTCTTATCCCAGAAGCTGGGGTTTTTGGGTTTATCAAACAGTAGATTACTGTAGTCATTGACTACTGTAATTGATACAGGTTTAAACCTGAAAGGAAAAGCTGTGGGCTGAAAGATAATATAGTCAAGGACCATACTGAAAGAACCCTTGAGATAATGAAAGCAAAGAAAATCTCCACATTCTTCCCTCCTCTTCCACGACCCTCCTCCTCTTGTGCCCAGGTCCCATTGCTTCCAGACACCTGGCAGGTATGTCAATGCAGGCCCAGAAGGTTGAGCAGGGACCCTGAAGAGATCATGGATGGGGGCCTGGTGAGAATTCCTTGAGTGACTGTGCCCTGGGAGAGACTTTGAAGAGGCTGATGGGGAGAGGAAGGTCCTTTGTGTCCCGACCATCACTTTTCTTCCAAGCAGCAGCAAAAGCTAGAGTTTCCTCTGGACAGCATCTCTGGCAATACTTGGCAAATGAGCCAGGATTACAGACCTTTTCTCTTAAATGTTGAAGTCAAATCTGCACACACTCCTTACCCCACATGTACTTCCAAGACAGTTGTTTGAGGGGAAGGCTTCTTGGAAAGAAAAGCCAATTTCTAGGCAAATAGCACATTGGGAAGGTCCAAGGTCTTCATTAAAGAAGCAAACTGAACAAGGAAAAGTATGTGTGTGTGTGTGTGTGTGTGTGTGTGTGTGTGTGTGTGTGTATGTATGTGTGTGTATGGTGGGTCTACATGGCTTTTTCTTCCTTTCCTGGCTCTGTGGAACAAGGGAAAGGCAAAGACCCCACTGAGAGCCACAAGCCTACACTTGTGTTAGGACCCTTACACTGGCTCTGCTAAGAGAATCTCCCCTTTGCTTTGTTCTTTAAGTTCGGCTGGGAATGCCCAGACCTGAGTCTGTGAGAGTCTCTCCCCTCCAGGACACTGGCTTGGAGACATCAGTCCTTCCTCCTGGAGAGAAAGGAGAAGTTCACAAGGAATCATTAAAGGAGACAAATAGTTTCCTTGCTAAGCATTGTGTTGACGGGTTTCTTGTCTGTTCTACCACTTAGATGTCTGCACATTTTATTGTCTTCTTGATTTGAGTTAGGAAATCATTTGTGTTAGAATCCAGAAATGTGCCCATGTCTTAATGCATTTGTTTTTCTGTCTTTTGATCAGACCACTGATTTTCTTCATTTGAATGTTTACCACAACCCCTCTGCAAGTCATCGAAGGTTGCCTGGGGCATGGATGATGGAGAGATTTGCTCAGGAGTGTCACTGGCAAGACATGGACTCAGGCCTTCCAGATCTAGATAGGGCTCCTCACCCCCTATAACACCTGCTACCTCTGGGGACAAACAAAACAAAACAGAATTTTCCTTCCACACCCAGCCCCTCCAGTACTCAAAGACAAAGACGGCACTTAAGTCCCTCCCTGGGTCTTGAAAGCCCCAGACTTGTTTTTCTCACCCATCATGGGGCAGGATCATAGCCTCATGATGGCGTGGGAGTCACTGGCTTCAGGACACAGACAAAAATAAGGACAAAGACAAAATGGGGCATAGTGACATGCTCTTCACTGACGGAGCATCAGACCAGGCTGCGCCACCCACTGCTAACTCCAAGAACAAACGGCCCAAATTCTGGAAGCCGAGTACACTCTGGATTCTGAAGACAGCCGAGTTCCCTCCTCCATGGTTCATGGATTTCCTTACATGGGTATACATCTTCTTCTAAATATACAATGCTACCTACTCTGTTTATTTTAAATAAGGCTCACCATCGAGCGCTGAAATCCTCAAGGGTTTATTCCCCCAAGTCTCTGTAAGACCTAAGCAGTATGTGCCCCCTTGTGTAAAGAGCTGTTCCCTCTTGTTTGTTACTTAAATTGGGGGCATCCCTCTCTTCCTCCTCATGTGAAAAAGTATCCTTTCCTCTTTATGTTTTTTAGGACACTTTGCTTCCCTCCTTTGCTCCTGACTATTCTCTCTGTGTCTTACATGCATTTATGCCTGGATTGCTTCAGTAGACAAAGCTAGTTGAAGGGAAGGCTGTCATAGTCATTTCTGTATCCTGAGCAGGGAGCACAGGACCAGGAAGGAAACAGACTCCCAAGAGAAAGGGGAAAGGCAGGCTTTCATCTGTCCTGTCACATAAACCTGTCTAATCCATTAAGGCAACATGGTCACCAATCGGAAAACCTTTCTCCTAACAAAGCAGAATCAGAGCATCCTTACTTACAATCCCAGTCTTACTAATATTACAATTGTAACCCAGCTCCACAGAACTACAGAGTACCTCCCTGGGACTCAGAGATTGGGAGGATCAACGGGCAGAAAGATCAGTGGGACAGAGCACAGACTTGCAAGCATGTGTCCATGCACAGTCTCCAGGTGGGGGAGGTTTTTGTCCTTGAGGGAGACTTCTACCAAGAAGTCATATGGAAAGAAAGAATGGAGAAATGTAATTCTGCCCCAGAGGACTGTGACCTTGGCCAATTCCCATGTTACTTCTTTCAGTTTTGCTGGGAATGAGGGACAGAGAAGTAGGACCTGTGGCCCAAAGCAGTCAGAGCAATAGTCGGGGAGTCCTGGTGGCTGAGGGTGTCTGGAGGGTGGTGGAGGGGGCAATCGGAGAAGCAGAGGAGAGATTAGTGTGAACCAGCTGCTGTGGTGACTGTTCAGAGCCAAGCCCCTTTCCCAGGGCTGAATGCTGGTCCCTGCCACCTGGCTGGGAAAGGCATCTTCTGCTGGTCCTCCCTGAGCGGTCTATTGATTCATTGAACATTCCCTACATTTTCTGGGCACAGTTTCAGGATTAATCAATCACCTGGCCATGAAGGACAATTTCTGTTCCAGTAGACAAACCAAGGGAAGGGAAATCAGATGAGAGGAGAACCAATCTCTGGGTTTACTTGAAGGGGGAGGCAGGACAAGGAGAAAGCACCTGTTTTGGGGGTAATCCATTATGTGGCACATTCTTTGAATTTGGAAAGAAAGGTGATCAGGAGAGAAGCCCATGTCAGGCAGCTGGCAGAGTCCTACAGAATCCTCCGGTATACAGCTTTCCATACGGTTGCTGCCAGCTGGCTTTTTCTAGCATCAAACACTTTCCTTGCCCATACTCATGTCCTTCTTACACAACCAACGAGAAGGTGAGGACCCTGGACCACCAGGCCTATGAAATGTAGAAAGGCTTCTTGGGGCCACCATCCTGGGAAGTATGGGCTACAATTATTCCCATTTCATCGGTAAAGAAATTGAGGGTCAGAGAAGGGAGGTGGGCTGCCCAAGGGCTGGAGTTTGGTACCTAACCCAGGTTTCTGGGTACTCTGCCATGATCACTTGGGGGCTTTTAGGATAACTGCTCTGTAGGCCATGCTTTGCTGCTCTCCTTGAGCCTGTCTCTAAGTGGAGGCACTTATCACCAAGGTGCTGGCTTTTCTGTGGCCTCTGAGATTGGGGCTCACATTGCTAGTCTGGCCAGACACCTCGGGGACTGGTGTGGGCAATGGTGCACATGGCTCTGTGTTAGGAAGTGCCGCTCACTCAGGTCCAGAACTCACTCTCACTTTGCAGCTTCTGTTGATTTACATTAAAAATTCATATTGTTGGCATTTCTGGGAATGTTGAAGTAAACAGAGAGAGGAGAACACTTTGCCAAATGACTCTTGTATCTTAGACTTTACACACAGCCCCCACTGAGCCTAGACATGATGTAGACAACAGCCCTGAAATTTAGTCCCAGGACCTGGGTTTGAATCCCACACAGCTAGCTATTGGTTATTTATTTACTAGCTGTGTGACCTTGGGTAAAGTGCTTGACCTCTCTGGGCTTCAGTGTCCTCACCCATAGGTTGAGAGACTTGGACTCAGTGGCCTGTAATGGTAGTTCTTTCCCACTCTAGCCCTTTCACTTCTTCAGAGGGAAAAAAGCCCTGGCACCATTTTGGAGCTAACTTTTTTTGTGTCTCCTGCCCTCAGTGCCAAGAAGAGATCCCCCAATGTGTATCAGTCAGCACAACTGGACAGGTTATTCACTGGGAGCTTCTGGTGGGGGAGTCACTAATGACCTGTAGGGAAAATATTCCTCCTCCCCCTCCTTCCTGGCACCTCACCCTTCCAGATGACTGATGGCACAGCCTAGGCACACTCTTCCTGTCCTTTCCCCCTCCTGGATGAACAAAGTCATTTTAATCGCTCCTCCTTTGCTACTCCATGGAAACCTCACCCCCTATTTATTCATGAATTTCTTTCTCATGGAGGAAAGGCACAGAGCCTGGGAGTCATGGAAAGGAGTATGCTGGCTTGACAGGGACCTGTCCAGTTACTCCTCTGTTTGAAAGTTTTTACCGAGCACCTGGTACCAGAAAGATCTCAACAGGCTAGAACATTGGGATAAATTATATAAAATTTAATAAGTTAAATACACTGGGGTTCAAAAATAGCTTTACAAGTACAGGTTGGGGGGAGGAATGGCTTGGTGGGGGTCCATCTGAAAGAAGATCTGGGGGCTCTAGGGGCCCTGGTGGGCCCACCGTGAGAGAAAAAGCAGTTTTGGCTGCAGGCTTGGGAAGGTGGCTGGTCAGCCACACCCCTGAGCTCTGGTTAGACCTCCTATGAACAGGTGTGCTTCATTCTGCCCATCACACTTTAGGGAGGTGTTGAATATAGGCTGCCAGAAATCCAGAAGGGGGACTGGGATGCTATCTACAAAGAGGTGAGTGTTGGCTTGGTGTAATTCTGCCTCCTAGAAGTTGCATGAGCTGCTTGAGGAGGTGCTGGGCTCCTTGTCCCTGGCTCCTCTGTCCTGGCTCATCTCTTTTCTCCAGCCTTGGTGACTCCATGGACTCCATTGCCATCTCTAGGCTGATGGCACCACATTCTTCCATCCAGCTGTAGTTTCTCTCTGGAACTTGAGTATCTCCAGTTGCCTTTTGTGCATCTTGGCCAGGTGTCATGGAAGCATCTCAAACTCAAGTTGTCCAAAAGAGAACTTGTTATGTTTCTCCATGACTTTCCTCCTCCAAGCTTCCCGACTTCTCTTCGGGGCCACAACATATTTATAAACACCCAGATTAATCACCTTGGCATCAGCCTTGTCTCTTTCCTCTCCCTCAACTAATCAATCAAAATTGACAACAGGATGTGAGGTACTCAGGGTTCGAGATTATTTTGATATGTTTCATTTTTGACAGTGGTGATCATGACATTGTGCCTCTGGGGGCACAAAGCTGATTTTGAACCTCGCACACTGTTGAAACGAGATTGAGCTGGTTTCCCCAACCTTAATTTTCTATTAACTAATAGAGTTAATCCTGAAAATGCTAAATTTGGGAATATACCCATGTGTTTCATTTCGTTTTGTTGTGTTTTTAATTGTGTGGGTTTTTTAGAGTGTTACTCCAAAGAAATGTCGAAGTTGTAGCTCTTAAAAGGCACACTTCTTTGAACCTTTTTCTTAAATTAAAATTCATTTCCTCTCCCACACCCACATTACCACTAGTGCCCCAGAATGCTAGTTGTAGGAGAGGTAGGCAGGTCCCAGGAACTCTTGAGGCTGGGCACACTTCTGCAGTCTCCAAGAGTGGTATCCAAATAGAATTACATCAATATGCATCCCCTGAAATCTATGTCTGGGTAAGGGATATGGTGTTTAGGGGTTTAGAAAGAAAGCTTCTTCTTTGGACACTCTTAGTGGGGAGGGCAGCCCTTAGTTTGCACTTGGAACTTAGCCCCCTCCTACTAAAAGCTAGTTACACCCACACCCACACCCCCATCCACACCCCTCCCAAATATTGAGAAAACCCACTTATGTAAGCCAATCAGAAAACAGAAATTGGAGAAATGATACAGACCAGACAATAGCAAAGAGCACACATGTGAAAGAGTTCTTTAGGTGGAGATGAGATGAAATCTCAGCTCACACCAAGAGACTGATTTTGTGAAAGTCTCTACAGCTTTTAGGGAGCCGGCTGGAGATCAGAGCAGTGGAAGAGCTGGCTTCCCCTCCTTGTCTGCAGCTCCTCTCCCCACATCCCAGAACCCAAGGTCTTCTTTCCCAAAGATGCCCCAGCACCAGATCCTCCCTAGCCCAGCCCTCAGCCTCACCAACACAACTGCACCTAAAGGGCCCCAGGCTGTGCTACGTTGGAATGAGCCACTCCCACCCCTAACCAGTGAAAGTAAGCTACTTTTTCATTTACTTAGGTGGCCTTTGGTTTCTTCTTGAGTCTCATTTACCCTCAACAGAAATGGGTTTCCATCTTGTAGTCCAGGATAAACACCTAACAAGGTTCAATTTCATGGACTATAACACCTTTAACCACTGGAATTGTATTAATCCAGTCTACTTTAGGAAAGGCTCCCAACAGGTCCCACAAAGCCCAGCACCCACACCCCAACTAAAAGGACAATCTCAGCTAAATTACTGAGATGGAAATATAAACCACAAAATCTGGGTTCTCACCTTAGTAAAAAATGACTTGGATTCATGGTTGATTTAATCAGAAGCAATGGATTAGTTCTGCAGGAAGGCTATAGCCTGCTTTTTGACAAATTATTATTTTAATCCTGTAATTATTTGATGTGATTAATCAGTGGAGTCAGGAAAGCAAATATTTTTCATCTGAACTAAATTTGCTGTCGGAATGATTAATTCCTTAACTGACACCTTGCACAGAAGTCTCTTCTGGGGCTTTTATGAATAAATTAATTAAAGTCCTATTGACATCGTGGCTTGCTTCTGAGTCGAGTTTGCAGGGCAGGACTGAAGTCTTGTGTAGTGATAGTCTGAGGTCAGAGGCAGTGAAGACCACCTAGGGGCTGGGTCTCTTTTTTCTATTTCAGGGCTGGCACCTTTTAGATGTTTGCAGGGAGACTAATTGTCTCTTCATTCCCCACATGAGGAATGTGCCCTGGTGGCTCAAAGGATTGAGGGGCAACTTTCCAAGGTGGAATGGGGGTTAGCAGCACACTTCACAGGACCAGGAGAAGGGACACAGCTTTCCCTTAGCTACAAACCATCACCGCTATCGCTGGGCTTCAGCCCCTTCAGAAGTGGGCAAACAGCTGTGAGGCATCTAGCACCAGCACCAGTAAGGAAAAGAGAGCTGGAGACACCTCATATGGGGGCAGAGGCCAAAAATGGGGGGCGGAGTAGGGGGTGCCTACGAAGAGACTTGGAAGTGAGGGCAGTAGATCTCTGACCGCAGGAGTTGAGGAAGGACAGGACCAGAATCAGAGATGGAGAGGTTAGGAGCTAAGGAAGGATGAATGTTGTCCAACCACAGTCAAGCCTCTGCATTTGTGGGGAACTCCCAGGCCATGAGCTGGGAGTCCCTGGGTTTTGTGCCAATCTCCCAAAGTGGAGCTCACTGTAAGACGGCGCCTGAGGGCACTGCCCAGAGTTCTGATCCCTCCTTCCTCTTTGGCTCCATACCAGAGACAGTAGGGCGCATGAACTCAGGCAGTTTTAAATCCGCCCTTTGGGAAGGACTTGGGGACTCGGGGCTATTTAGGGGACCCCCCTCAAGGGTGTTTCGTTCACCAACTTCCTTGCCTTGGTTGTAATTTTCCCTGTGGTAGCAGCCTCCAACCTGGCAGCCGACGTCTCCCTGCTTCCTCGTGTGTGAGGCTGCACTTGCGCTCCTCCCCACCTCTCCCCTGAGCGTCTGGAGGGAGCTGTCCAGTCTGCCCCGGCTGCACGAACTCTACTACCTTTGGGGATGCTGGAGGTCCCACACTCTTCCGCAACGGTGTCTTTCATCTCCCTTTGGCTACTCTTCCCTCCTCTTCCTAACCCCCGAGGAAGCCACTTTGTTCAGAGCAGGCGAGACTCTGAAACAGTATTCCAGTGATCCATGATAAAGGAGCGAGTCATCTGGCCCCATCAGCCCCTGTCCGGGCTCACTGAAATTCTTTACTAGAGTAGCTGGAGAGACAGACCCGGCTTGGGAAGCGCTACTTGTTCTTCACCTCCAAAGGCTCATTAGACAAGAGGGAATTCGCCGAGTTTGGGGAGCTGAGTGTCTGGACGGGTCTGCCCCTCCTCCAGCCAAGGATTCACAAAACCTGGTCCCTTCGCCTGCCGTCTGCTGCCTAGCCCGGCCCCACTCCAGGAGCCAGTTGCGGCTCATCACCTCTAATCTCACTGCCAAGACTCACACCCAGTCCCTCAGCCTCCTCTCGCCTCTGGTTGGAGGCTGGAGGGCAGAGCCCCAGCCTCCTTCCAACGCTTTCCTTAGCAGAGGGCAAACTCCGGGGCTCCCTCCTGTCTCTAGCTGCCCTGCCTGTGGTTTTTCAAGATGCCCCTGCCCCCAACACTTATCCCCATCCTCCCATGCCCCACTTCCCCGCTTCCTTTTGCGTGCCATCTCCCTTTTAGACTGTAAGCTCCCCGAGGGGAGGGACTGACTTTTTATTCCTCGTATCCCCAGCCCTTAGCCGAGCACACCTTAGATCCTTAATGAATGTGCATTGCATTGGCTCGGGAATGACAGGGTGCCTTGTCTCCTCTTCCCAAGGGCCGGCTCATGCTGCACCAGTGACTGATCACAGGGTTCTAGGGTCCAACCCTTGACCCCGAATCTGGCACATAATAGGTACTCATAAATGTTTGTGGTTTGGTTCATTTGGAAAGTGAGAGAGGCTGTGGGAAGAGCTGAGGACTAGGGCACGGGCACAGGTCACACCAGGTCTGGGATGCAAACCCAGATCTTGGGACCCCACATGCAGGGCACTTTCTAGGACGCTTCTTTGTCTGGTGCACTTTGGGGTGTTGGGTTGCTCCCCACAAGCTGCCCTGGACTGCATCACCATGGCCAGCCCAGGGAAAACCTATGTGCTCTAGGCAGGGGCAAGTAAACTACCCTTGGGTAGCTGAGGGACAGAAAAGTCTTGGGGTGGTCTTTGCTGAGGCCCACCCCCCAAGCAATGTTCAAGGCATTCTGGCCCCTGGAACTCATCAACTTTGTTATGATGTGTTAAAGATGTATATGTGTGTGTGTGTGTGTGTGTGTGTGTGTGTGTGTGTGTGTGTGTCCCACCCCCAATGCCAAGGGTTGTTGCTGAAACAAAGTTTTGGCAGGACAGGGTTCAACCCTTCACATTGCTCATCTTTGGGTATCAGGGGCCCTGTCGTGGTTCTCGGTCAATCTTCCAATCTGGCTGTGTTCTGCAGGGTGGCCCAATGCTCCAGGCACTGGAACATATTTCAGGCAACTGCACCCACCCATGCCTCACCAGCTCCCTGTCAGTGGCTGCCAGCTCCTTCCAGATCACAGAAGCATCGATGTAGTTCATCTTGCCTAGTGTGGCCCTTCTGTTTTATGTGGGAGGAAGTCAAGCTTCTTGCCCAAGGGCACACAAGAAGGAAGGCATCACAGGGAAAATCTGAACACAGGGCCAATGAGTGCCCTTTAACAGCGTTGTGTTGCCCTAGGTCTCCTAAGGTGCCCAGTCACCTCAGTGGGCACAGGGGAGAATAAAGGCAGAGTCTTTGAAGCCTTCCATGTTTGGCACAGGAATCCATTTGGTTGGCAGCCCTGCCTCACCTCCTCCCCCAGTTCTTGCCTCACCTCCATGATTTGTCATTGCTCAGTGGCTTGACCAGGGACTGGGAGATAGAAAAGGGAAACAAAGCAGACCCTGACTAGCTGCAGGTTAACCAGGAAAGGACAAGTAAATAGTGACCAGCCTCCCATTATGAGGACAACATTATGGGGGACTATTGTGAAAGACTCAGAACTCCTGCCCCCAATCAGGAGTCCATTGTGGGGGCTCTGCCACAGGTCAGGGTGACCACAGTGAAAGCATTTATCAGAATTCCTGTTCTGACACAGGAAGTTAGGTTTTTTTTTTCTTTTATAAAAGTAGCATCTAAAGCCCCTCTCCTTTTTCCAGAATGAGGAAAACAAGTTTCAACGAGAAAGTATTCCTTGGGCTGGTTGAAATTGGGCTTTGTGACCATTTACAAAGGTCTCCTGGCTCTGAACCTGACTTTAAAGGAGCTCTGAGCCCCACTTGACCTGATAATGGCATAAGGAGCCTTCCTTCCACTTGGGGGTGGGGCAGGGACCCTTCCTAACCACAGGCTCATGGGAGCTCCAGCACATGGTGTGCAGGCCACCAGCATCTGCAAACAAATAAAATCAATCCCCTATGGAGCCATCTTCTCCCTTGCTTGTGTCTCCAGCAAATTTAGGGTATGAAATAACCCAGGGAAGTGCTAGGTGTGTTATAGAAAATGCATGACATACAGGGGAGAATGCAGTGTGAATAAATTGAAGCATTCAATCATGAGACTGTTAATGTCAGAAAGTAATGAAGACGTCCAAGTGAAGAAGAGCCGTCAGCCGGGAGAGAGACGGATGAGGTTTGTTGGGGAGGCAGGCATGTGATTAGGGTTGGGTTATTGGTTTGGATGGAGAATGGAAGGGAAAGCTGGGACCCTGGACCAGAGGTCTTGGGGGAAGAGGAGTTTGGAATAGGGGGACACCCTCCTCATCTGAAGGCAGGAGCTGTGAGCAGAGATAACAGTAGTTTCTGTTCCTTGTCCCTGGACAGACAGCCTCACCATTGGTGATCTGGCTGGCCTGAGCTCCCAATGCAGAGGAGAAGGGCCACGGCATGCATCAGCCACTCTAGATAGAGAGTGAATCTATGACCTCAGTTGTCCCAAGTAACCAGTTTCTAATTAGTCACAAGCCTATGAGTGGGGTTCCTGGGTTCCTGTCTGATTTCTAGGGAGCTATAGAAGGTGAACCCCACCCAAAATAAAGTAGGTGAAAACACATTCTAATCAATCACTGATTGTATAAACACATCAGACTAAGTGCAAAAAGTCCAGAAAACCATTGGAGGAATTGGAGAAACACTGACAGGTAGTATGTTCTGACGGAAGGATTGGGTCATACCTGGGGTATAGAGGGAGAGGGGAACAGGGTTTGCATAAAACCAGGAGCTACTTCAAAACCCAGGAGATTTAGCAGGTGATGAACCAGGAGAGTGAAATCCTGGTCAAGCCCTGAAAAGGGTGGCTCACCTTAGCTTGGCTCCAGGAGGGAGGAGAGGACAGCACTTCAGCTCTCCCCACCCTCACCCCTGACTGTAGTCAAAAGGAAACTCTCGGGACTTCAGTGTTTGGACTTTGCATTGGCATCCTAGGCAGGGCAGCAGCTGGTGGTGGAAGTGTCTTCATCTAGAACCAAGAGCAAGCTGGAAACAATACAGAAATACAGATTCATGACTCTCCAAGAAGCAAACCTAAGGTGAACTCTTCTAGGGTCCCATGAAAGGGAATAAAGGGGATTTGTCCCCTTGGCTCATATGCTCCAGCCTCTGCCCTCCTGGACTCACAGTCATCTTTTTGTAACAGACTGGTTAGGACATTTTGTACCATGTTTCTTATGGTAGCACATAAATCAAAAGCTGATTGAGTCTGGCTAAGTGATATGAACTCAGAAATGCTACCCTGGAGTCCTGAAGGGGCACAGCCACTGAGCTCTGGGAACCCAGTCTGTCCATGAGAACAGAGCTCTGGGAAATAGCCCAGATCTCAAATAGACTATAGTTCCATAATAAATAAGTTAGTAAATTTGGGAAAATGTCAGGAAAACTATAAGCCCAGACTGGTGGTCAAGGTAGAACAGGTAGACTGGTTTTGGAGTGCTAGCCATTCTAATCATTCTAATGCCAGGCTGTCTGTTCTTGACACACCCCACCCTCTGCCTGGCACTCCCACATCTGTACTCATGGCATTTAAGAGTACCTGTCCTAAACCAGTCCCAGGGGCTCCCGAAGGTCTGCAAGATCTAGAGGGTTGGGTATGAATTCATACTCCCATGGTTGGTTCTAAATCAGACCTGATCCAGGGGTTGGGAGTTGGAGGCAGGAGGCCCACACAAAGCAAGGTCACAGTGAGGACAGAGAGTATGTGCAAGATAGTCCAAGTCCAAGGCAGAGCCCAGCAGCCAAGTGGGACTCAGACCTGTCCTTCCTCAGTCACTCTGTGGTCCCCCCTGCCATAAGAGCACAGGTCAGCCCGGGGCCTCTCACACCTTCTGTGTTCCCCAGGACATGCTCTTAGCCTCTGCCTCCTCCTCACCACAGTCATCTCGACCTCATCAGATTCTTTTCATCCTATAAGAGCAACAGAGAAACAGACTCATTTGGCCTAACCTCAATATTACCAAAATAATTTAAAACTCTGATTTAAATTGCTATCCTGGGAAGCTTGGCATCCACATGGAAGATTCTGCAGGGCTCAGATTTCAGGCAGCTGTAAATTGCTCCTTCTCTCCTGAGGCCCCAATGCTGGAAATTCTTGAATAAGCATTTTGATGAAGTTTTTCAGACCCAGTGGTGCTGAACGCTGCCTCCGCACTTACGCAGGAAAGCCCCCCATGCAGGGTCTCTGCATCTGAGAGGCTGTTGTTTTTCCATCCTCAGTTCCCTTTCCCTCTAAAACATTTAAAGAATTTCTTGCACACTGACCATGGGCCAGACACTGGACTAGGGTGGTGGCCAGACCCAAGACCCAAACTCCCAAGCAGTGCCTGACATCAGGGTTTTTCCATTCTAGTTGGGGAAGACAGGGAGTCTACTGAGAAGTAAGATCAAAGCCCATACATGGGAAATAAAGGGAGATTTCAGGGTGGGACATGAGGAAAGGCTTTCATTCTGCTCCCTCCCTCCAATGCCAGTCTTCTCCAATTACCTGGAGAGTGCCAGCCCTTCTATCTTCCTCCAGCACACGCTCATGGTCCCTCTTGTTGCTATTCGCTCTGCTTTCTCAAAGACGACCATGACATTGAAAGGGGGATTTTTCAACTTGAAAGTGAGTTTGGATTTAAGTGGGGGAGGGCTATGCAAAGTCACTAGCCTCTCTCTGCTGGAGCCATATGGGTTCAGGAGTAAGCCGTAGATCAGGATAATGGGGGATGGCCTGGATGCAGTTTGACTGAGGAAATACCCATTCAGTGATTAAGGCTAGGTAAGAAGTGAGGCTTCTTTTACCTAGGCCAAAAGTCCAAGGGAAAGGGAAGACTCTCAGGGTTTCTGGCCAAAATAGAAACAATTGCTATTTACACTCACTCTGAGCATTCAGAGCCCAAACTATGACTGGATATGACTTGGGCTGGGCCCTATTGCTTGCAAAAAAAACCCAGAGTGATTTGGGGTTAAGGCATGGTCCTTAAGAAAGAAGTCTAGCCCATGAACCCCAAGATCCCTTGCAAGGTTTCATCGATCAAAATTTATAATCCTTTGGGCAGAGAATCCCCAGGTAAGGGCGCGATTCCCTACATCCATCATTCATCATATCTACGTATGATTCTCTATTGTTCATTCATGCTTCAAAGGAACATTTTCTGCTCCCCATGCACCAATGCAATGTCTAATATTTGTGATGAATTTGTTTTGCCTTTGAAATCACTGCTTCCCCAGAAAGCTGGGAAACAATCTTTACAACCAGTGTCTCTGATAAAAGCTTCATTTCTAAAATATATAGAGAACTGAGTCAAGTTTATAGAATATAAGTCTAATATGACAAAAAAGATGACAAATGTTGGAGAAAATGTGGAGTTGTGAACTAATCCAACCATTTTGGAGAGTAATTTGGAACTATGCCCAAAGGGCCTGACCCAGCAATACCACTTCTAGGGCTGTATCCCAAAGAGATCATAAAAAGGGGGAAAGGACGCACATGTACAAAAATATTTATAGTAGTTCTTTTTGTGGTGGCAAAAAATTAGAAATTGAGGAGCTGTCCACCAGTTAGAGTGTGATGTAATACTATTGTTTCATAAGAAATGGTGAACAGGAGGACTTCAGAAAAATCTGGAGAGACTTCCATGGACTGATATTGAGTGAAGTGAGCAGAACCAGGAGAACGCTGTACACAGTAACAGGCATATTGTGTGATGGCCAGCTTTTACAGACTTAGCTCTTCTCAGCAACACAAGGGCCTAAGATAACTCTGAAGGCTCAAGATGGAAAATGCCATGCATATCCAGAGAAAGAACAATGAAGGCTGAATGTGGATGGAAGCAGACTATTCTGTCTTTTTTTCTTCTTTCTCATGGTTTTCCCCTTTTGCTCTGATTCTTCTTTCACAGCATGACCAATATGGAAATATGTTTAGTATGATTGTACATGTATAACCTATATGGGATTGCTTGCAGTCTTGGGGAGGGGGGAGGAGAAAAAAGTCTGGAACTCAAAATTTTATAAAAGGGAATATTGAAAACTATCTTTACAAGTAATTGAAAAAAATAAAATATTACTAAGGAAGAAAAAACTGAAGTCACTGCTTCCCAAGGAAGGGACTTGGATTTGGAGGACCTGGGAGGGAAGACTTTGTCAAAGGAGCTTCACACACACACTCTCAGAGAAGCCCAGTCAGAAAGGCCTAATGAAGCCAGAGAGCCAGAATGAAGCCCATCCCTAAGGCGTGAACCCCTGGGCCAGCAGGTAGGCTTAGGAGAGGGCAGAATTCCAAGGGGAGACTCGAGGGGCCTAGGGAAAGGCTGTAAAACCCAGACAGAGAAATGCTTGTCCTCATCTTGGGCCACAACATTAGGCAAAGCTACATGGGAGAACAGTTAACTCTGTAGGACAATGGGGTCCACAGGAAGCCAGTGGAACAATGTTACTGTGGGATCTGTGATGTGGTGCTGGGTACTGGGAGTTTGGACCACAGAAAGGATTGAGGCTGTAGTCAGAATGCATGGGCCTGAGTCCTTGCTCTGGCCCTTACTAGTGGAGGGATGTTAGGAAAGTCACAATTTCTCTGAGCTCCTTTGTTCGTCTGTGAACTGGGACCATAAGGCACAGTGGAAAGATGGCCAGATGAGGCGGTGCTAAGAGAAAGCTGGCTTCAGTCATGTTCCCCAGTCCTTGCGAGGAGACTCTTGGAAGGGCTGGAGCAGTGGCCTCTGAGACCCCCAGCCCTGAGTCTCTCTGCTGGACAGCTTGCCTGTGACCAGTTTGGGAGCAAAGCAGTGGGAGTGATCTTACGTATTCATGATATCACAGTTCTGGGAATACATGAGCGGCAGCCAGAGGGAACATTGTGGTTCTGGGAAGAGGTTGGCCCTGAGCTAGGAGAATTCCAGGAGAATGGTGGACGAGAGGTGAGCCCTGGGTCAAGCCCAAGAGGGCCCCATCAACCCTCCCCTGCAGCCCAGAGCTCTGTGGTCAGCCTGTTCTGAAAGGGGGGTGGCAAAGGATGCTGAGGTTATCGCCACCTGTTCCATGAGATTCTTGGGGAAAACAAGGCAACAAAGGGCAGCCGAATCCCAAATAAGTGCAAGGGTGCAGGGGAATGACCCCTGGCTCTGGGGTCAGCAGACATGGGTTCAAGTTCCTGCCTCTGACCCTTACTCCCTGGGTGACATGGGGCAAGTCACTTTTCCCCCCTTGGCCTAGGTTTTCTTCTCTGTAAAACAGGAGGCTGGCCTTGATGGCCGTTTCCAGACTCCAGCCCCTCTACGCATTACAAGCTGCTTAGTCCAGTTCTGTGTGGCCCCATCGATCCCTTCAGGGGGTCAGGTCACAATACTGGCTGTGTCATGCTTGTCCTTGTCCTCCCACCGGGGCCCCCTGCTCTTGTGGGCTTGGTGGCACCTCAGGGACATGTGTGCTCCACTTTCACCTTGTCGGATGGGCCCAAGCTTCCCGGTGTCAGAATCAAGGTCTGTCATCTGGCTTCTTGGCTGCCTCCTCTTCTGGTCTTGTGTCTTCTGA
This sequence comes from Gymnobelideus leadbeateri, assembly GCA_011680675.1. NCBI lineage: Eukaryota > Metazoa > Chordata > Mammalia > Diprotodontia > Petauridae > Gymnobelideus > Gymnobelideus leadbeateri. The sequence goes on along the minus strand of WOXC01011118.1, from coordinate 102,651 downwards.
CGAGAAGAGATCTCTGGGCCTTCCTTAGAGATCTCCCTCTCAGCCTACATTGGGCTACTGATGCCTCCTCTTGTCATCTAGCCCACCTATCTCCATCTTCTCCTAACAAGGGTGTGAGATGCTTCACCTGACCTCTCACACCCTGATGTCCAGGCAAATGTTGTCTGTGGCTCACACAGCTCTGTGTGTCTGAGTCCAAACTTGAACTCAGATCTTCCTGTCTCCAAGCTCAGTGTTCTGTCCACTGCACCACCAGCTGGCCCATAGGGGATGAGCAAAGGCAGAACCTGAGGCCTAAGGGGCCATATGTATTTGGGTGCAGGGCTGCCCAACATTGGTAAGGTTCTGAGGGCACAGGGCCAGAGTGGAGGCTGCTGGGAAACCTCCAGGAAAGGAGGAGGGAAAGGTCCTTCTGGGCTCTTGGGAGGCTGGGCAGGGCACAAGAGTGGTCAGCATTCTTTCAATCTGTGACTGAGTGAGGCGGGTGGGATTTAAGTTCCTCTGATGCCCCCAAAGCATCCATGCTCTCCCCACAGCCCTGGGATGCCGCCCTCTCCAGGACAAGGCCAGGGAGGCCCAGGTGGAATGAGGCTCTTTCAGGCCCACGTGGCTGGGTGGGCAAGGGAAGTGAGGACAGCCTCCAGCAGCCAGAAGACATCTGTGCACCTGGTAGCTTCAAGAAACCCAGTACAGGTCTTTGGGGAACACCCTTATGATTACATTAAAGCACCAGGAGCCAGTCCAGGCCAAATTCCCAGCTCCTCCATCACTAATAGGCTGTGGGGTGATTTCCTGAGGGGAGCAAGAGGGCACACTCCTCAGCTGCCCTGGAGGCCCACGGGACGAGCACCCCCTCTGTTCTGGGCACAGACCTGTGACCCATGAGACTTCTCCCGTTTCTAATTTCTCTGATTAAAGTGCTCGTGTTCCCATCATCTCATATTTTCTAACAATTTTGAAAACCTCTGCTATTAGAAAAACATTTATGAGGAGATTGAAGGTAATTACAGTGTGGTTTTTGTCTGGAATCCGTAATCATTCCCATTTGTTTCCTGGGTACAACATTCATGGCAGGTTCAGGCTTTGAAAGACAGCTTGATTAGTGGTTCCTCAGAGCCCGTCAGGAGATAACATTTCAGGTCTTCAATCAGAACTTCCTATTATGAAATGTGGATGCCACTAATCATTCCCAGGCAGAATAGGCTCTGATGAAGTGTCAGCACCCTAGCCTGGGCAGGGCCCAGCACCCCGCCCCCAGGAGTCTCTCCTCTCCCAGGGCGTCTTATCCTGCCCTGGGCACTGGCGGGCAGACAGTCCTGAAGTCCCAGCCTGGACACAGGAGGCCTGACCAGCATGCCCACCTGGCCAGGGAAGAACTGAGACCTGTCTGTGAAAGTGCCTGCTGGCACCCTCAGTGCAGATGGAACCAGCTTGGTCTGGCAGCTGTGTCCCTGAGGTCTTTGGGGCACCTTGGAGAGGGAGGGAATCTCCAAAAGGGTCACAAGGGAAACTGAGGGGGGGAGGGGAGTCATCCGAGAAGTCACTGGCTCTGGCTTGCCTCCTGGACTCAGCCACAGCTATGATGGTGGTCTGCCCCATTGGCTATGGCACTGAGGGGCTGATAAGCTAGGATCATTCAAAGGGAGTGGGGACCTCAGAGGAAGAGGAGACCTCCGGGGAAAGCTTGCCTGACTCTTGCTGCCTCAATGGACAGCCACCCTCTTGAATACTTCCAGCCACAAGGAGGTCACTACTTGGTGAGGCGTCCCAGTTCCTTTTGTATCTGCCAGGAAAGCTCCCATTGGCAGCCATCACGTATATTCTGAGCTCAGCACCATCCCTATGGCCCTGCCTATGACTTTGCATCTCTGGCCAGCTGTGACCAGTGTCCCTGGGGCCATTGCAGTCGCCTGGGTCCCACAGTACACGCAGCTGGTGACTGACCAAGCCAGCGCTGAAGCTGGGCACCAAAGCTGTTTGAACATCTGCAGTTGCAGGATTGGGGCTGCCAGCATCTGGGAGCATCAGTCCCACTGAGGACTGGAAACTGGGTCTGACAGGTAGGAAATTAGGGAAGGTGATGGAGCTGCAGAAACTATTCTGAGTGGGGGAGAGCCATGGCAGGATAAGCAGGGGCCAGACCACAGGCAGAGGCGGCTCCAGTCCAGAGCCCAGAGGGAGAGCTGGGCCTCTGGCTGGGAGTGTGGCCCTGTTCCTGCCAACTCCCGCCCAGCAGCGGCTGGACCTGTCCTGTCCTGGCTGACTCTATCCTCATTCCCTTTCCAAGGGATGCTGGCTTGGCTTCTCCCGTGAAGGTAGAGTTTATGCTGACTGAGACCCCAAATGGCTTCCTGGGGCAGGCTAGGAGTGGGCTTCTGATGGACTCCATGACCTGAGAAGTACTGAAACATAGCCCCGACAGGGGGTGGGAGAAGGGACCCACTCTGCTAGCCAGACCTCCCCCATCCCCTGCCAGCTCCTGTGTCCAGGCCTCAGCTACAACCTCCATCTTGGCAGGCCTGGCAGAAAGCAAAGGTCAATGTCCGGATGGGTGGCCTCAGCTCTCACTGAGAATCTTAGCAGAAGCTTCGATTCCACAAACACTGGGTCAGTCCCTCCCATGTGCTGAGCCTGTTGGTAGGCTCTGGGGTCACAGAAACAAAACTGAGAAAGTCCTTCCTTGCCTTTAGGAGCTGATCTCTCCAGGAAATACCAAGGACATAAACAGGAGATCCCAAAGAAGGACGTCCACTCTGGGGCCTTGACTCAGAGCCTGTGTCTGGATCGTGACCCAGCGTCAGGTGGGTGTTGCCGGCCCCAATGACAAGCCGAGTGGCCGCCTCTCCCTTGGCTTCCCAGACCCAGGCACAGGTCCTGGAGGCGTTTGTACAGAGGGGCTGAACTAAGAATTCTGACTCCTTTCTTCACTGATGGGTGATGACAAAAGCTAGGGTTTGGGCTGGGGAAGGAGGAAGAAGTGTGTAGACAGTGTCTACCAGATAGGGTCTCATTTGATCCTCATGGTCGCCCTGCTAGGTAAGGTTCTATAGTTACCCCCACTTTACAGGTAAGCAGGGTTAAAGTGAGTCACAGAGCTAGGAAGTATCTGAGGCCAAATTTGAACTCAGGTCTTCCTGCCTCCAGGCTCAGTGCTGTGGGCTCCATGGTGCCATCTGGGAGGGGGACCATCCCAGTGTGAGCTCAGAGCTTGTGGCCCCACCACAGAGGCAGCTCCAGGCTCCAACTTCCCTTTCCTGTGTCCCCTCCACTGCCCAGGAGCCTAGCAGGTGGCACAAGTGTCCCCCTAGGATGAGATCAGTGAGATTCAATGTCTGTGGGCTTCTGTAGTCCCTTTCCAGTTTCCCAAAGACAGGGACAGGGCTACCTGAAGAATGTTCCTGACTCGAGTCTGGAAGGATCTGGGCCTTTGTCTCCAAGGCCCCAGGGCTTGTCCCTGCTGCTCTAGATGGGCTCTCAGGGATGGAGACAGAGAGAACAGACAGTCGGCCCTTGAGCACCATGCCAGCCCCACAAGGCATCTTCTGGGGCTCAGAAGCGGGGTGATCCATCCCCAGCTTGTCAGGGAGTCACCACCCACCCGGGGAGTGAGAATTGATATTAATTGTGCTGGCAAGTTTCCCTTGTTCTCCTGAGTGTTCCCATGTCAGATATCACCCCCTTCCCCGAGGAAAGCCAATCATTCACCTGCAAGATGGAGCCCAGATCCCTGGCAGAAATGAGGGCCTAGCTCCTCCACCTTCCTCCCCACCCCCCTCCCAACACCCTCCTCCCTTCCCTCTCATGGTGACCAGTGCACAGTGAAGATCATCATACTCCCCAGGACTGCTGAAGGTGACACCTCAGTGCCTGGGAAAGGCCTGACTTGGAGGTAGGAGCAGCCGATGAGCCTGTTGTCAGACTTGGGTACAGCCCGGGTGCAGAGGCCCCTCCTGTCCTTGCTCCCACAGGTCAAGTCTGGGAGAGACACTGGCAACATCTTTCTCCATGCTCTGGGGGTATCCTTGGGGATTGGGGGTCTTTTCTAGGACTCATTCTCAGGACCTCATCCTGTGTGTTCCTCTCATACTAATTCACCCAACTGCCACATGTCTGACCAGCCTTTGTTCCAAGACTCCCAAGGATGGGACACCCCCATGCCCCCCTGTCCTTTGCCTCTTACAATTTCCTCCATGACCCTTGTTCTGCTCTCTGGGGACAAAGAAGAAAACCCTGATTTGTCTGCCACAAGAGAGGCTACTGAGCACTTGAAGAGGCATAACTCATCCCCAGCCAGGCAGGGGCACTGGGCAGGGGGCCTCATCCCAATCCCATTCTTGCCACCTTGGGCAGAACCTCAGGATCTTCTCTTCTGGAATGGTTTGAGCCAAGTGCCTTCCAGCACCAGAACCCCTGTCTCTCATTGCAGGGAGAACATTTTATGTCCTTCTGGTTAACAGCTGATGTCTTTGCTCTCCTCCCAAGCCACCCAGGATGTGATGATGCCTGAGGTCCCTGAGCTCTCTTTACCGTGCCTGGAACAAGTGTGCTTGGCACTTTAGGGCCAGGAAAGATGGATAAGCCAATTTCACAGCTGCATTCCCATAAATAATCAAAGCTCCCTTCATAACTGGGCTAATCAATCTTCACTCTTTGGCCTGTTTTCTCAGCAAACAAGACTCGCCCTGCCCCTAATGGCTGGCAATAACAGATGCTCCATTTGCATGAATTTGAGCTCATGAATCATGACACAGAATTTGTTTTTCATCTTTGCCATCTTGCACGAGGTAATGCCTTTTCAGAAATATTGAGCTTTCTGGAGATCTCTATCAAGGAAACTCTGGTCCAAATATTAAATTAAGTTTAAATTAAAGGAATTAAAAGTTTTTGCTCTGGCTGGGAAGAAAAAAATGAAACAGGAAGTATATGAAAAGAGGGTAAGTGCTGACTGAAATCATGGAGGGTCAAAGCCCCCAAAATCCAAGTCACAGATGAGGAAGAACTTACTGCATGCTCCTCAGCTATAGGAGAATTCAGGCTCCCACCCACCCTATGAGGGAGCTACAGGATGTTCACCAACTGGGCCCCAGATAAGTTGTGTTTGGAAACTCTGGAGAGATCTGCTGGCCAAAGGTCCAGCAGGATGGGGGGGCGGGAAACAGAATAATGCTTCAATTGAGGGCATCTGGGCAGATCTGGGAGGCAAAGAGAGGATGGGAAGGTCATCTTCAGACCCCAAAATAGTCTTTTGGTCCATAGTTGATATTTTGGAGAGATATACTGATGACAGCATGGGGATTTTCTCATGGATTCACATTCTCGTGGTGCAAACATTTATTTGGTTCCACAGCTCACAACTGGCAGGATACTAGTGGTGGGGGGAAGCACAGGCAAACAGAGGGCCAGCATTACTGTTGGCCCAATGACCCCTGGAATTGGTTTAGTTTAGCCTGTCTGCACTTGTTATCTGGGAAGCTTTCTTACAGGAATGAATTCTTCTGTCTGCAGATCATCATTTAAGTATCAGAATTGATGGTGGACCTGCTATGACTCCAGGCCTGGCTAGTTTCTTACCATGCATGGCCTTAGGAGGAACATGTCAGAGGAACATAAAAAGGAAGATGGGAATCCCAGAGGGGTGTAGTGTGAGTCATCACACTGTATTTATTCTACATGAATCCTTCTAATAGCAAGCAGTCACTGCCACAAGCAGCCTTGTCTATGTAGGTACCAATGGAGGGTTTGGGTTAGAGTCTAGAGAGAAGAAATGAAAACCAGGCAGAGGCAGAGTGGAAGCTTTTGGCATTGGGGGAGAATAACTGGAAAGAAATGGGAAAGAATGATGGCAGCTAGACTTCAAAGCAGCTTCTGGCTTCTAGCTTTGAGGGAAAAGAGGGACAATGCCAACTTCCCTTCAGGCCAACACTGAAGGGAGAAGAAGAACCAGGAAGAAGCCAATATGAGAGGAGTGAGCCATCTTCATGGTCCTTTCCCAGTTTGCTACTCCAGACACTTCATAGAGTTTCTCCTCGGGTGAGATCCAGGACCCTCCTGGGCGAGCTATCTCACTTCCTTTGGGAGAGTGACTTCCCTCTGAATCTGTATTGTCCTAGCTACACTCCCCTTTGATGGCTGTTGGGTTTTTTCATCGTCAGCTGTTGGAGCAGAAAGACACAATTTTCTCTGCACAGAATAGAGTGGTGGCTTCTTCCCTTCCCTTCCTGGGGGGATTGAAGCCCCCCTTAGAGACGGGTCTGATGAGAAGAAGTTAGTATGTTGGTCACTGTCTGCCTGGGCCCAACACTACCCCATGCCACGTGTCAGACAGCTTCAGTACCCAAAGAAGAAGCCGAAGCTGCTCCCTCACCTCAAAGAGCTCGGGCTCCAGGGGAGAAACAGCGTATAAAAAATGGAAGGCGACCTCAGAGGGGAGGCGATAGCAGTAGGGTAGGGGTGGGGTAAGACCAGAAAAAGCCTTCAGAGAAGGTGGAACTCGAACTGAGTCTGGAGGAAACCAGAGAAGGCAGGTAGGAAAGGAGAGCGTTCCAGGAAGGGGCACAGTCAGGACCAAGGAGAGGGGCATCACACTGGAAGAACAGCAAGGCTCGAGTCTCTGGACCCAAAAGTATGCAGAGGAAGAGACCTGGCAAGCTGGGAAGGGACCAGGCTGTAAAGAGACAAAGAGATTTTTTTTTAAATTTACTTTTGGAGGAAATCTGGGTTGACTTGCTTCAGGTCACACAGCTAGTAAATGTCTGAGGCTAAATTTGAACTCAGGTCCTTCTGACTTGGGGGTGGGGAGGGGAGGCGGACAGCAGGTGGCTCAGGCCTCTGCTCAAACACTGCTCCCTGACTCTGGCGCCAGTGTTTCCACCTCCATGCCTTGCTGCTTCATCTACCTTTCCATCCTCCTACCGCACCTAAAGCTGTGACCACACCCGCCTGGGGGGAACCGAGGACCACCCCGAGGCTGGATGGGTCTTGTTTTAGGATCGAGGGTGTGACCAAAATGCCTGATCCGTCGGGAGCCGGATTCCCCAGGAGAAGCCCGAGCACAACAGGAGCCTGCTGGGGGGTTGGGGTAGGGATGTGTGACATTCAAAAACGAGCCTGGTGGTCCCTGACCCTCCTCCCTCCTTGTCCAGTCCTCACCCGGCTCTGTGGCTCGCTCACAGCCTTGCCCACAGCCCCACCAGCTCCATCAGCCTCGAATCCTCCCCTCAAAGCCCAGCTCAGGTGGCCCACTTCCAGGCTCCCTCATTTGGAGTTGGCCTCTCCCTTCTCACACTGTCCCCAACCCTTCAGACCCTCCCTTGGTACTTCTTCCAAGATGCCCTGCATTCTAGTCATTTGTGCATCCAGCATGACTAAAGCCTTTTCCCAGGTGCCAGGTGTGAATCCTTAGGTAAGGCCTTTGCTACTCACAGAAAAGATTTTGTTCTCGGGGCTCTAGTAACAAGCTGACCCTCCTTGATGGACCTGCAATGCCCAGACCCACTCTGGGAATCCCTGCAGCCACTGCTTCCACAAATGCTCAAAGGAACCAGACCCAGAGATAGGCCCAGCCCTGCTGCCTCAGGGCACCCCCAGCCCAGCCTGGACCCTCTCTTCCTCCTAGTGGGGCACTTGGGTGCCTCTGGGGAGGAGGAAGAGGACTGATGCACCTGGCTGCTGACTTTGGCCAGTCCTGGGGGAGGCAACAGATGATTACTTCGAGTAAAATCCAAAAGTGCCAGCCTCCCTCCCTCTCTACAGAAAAGGAGGTGGGGAGGGTTAGTGTCTCCAGGTCGTTTGGCCATCTCTAACTAGAGAGAGGAGCTAGAGAGTTTCAGAATCCCTTTGCTTCTGAGCTGGTGACTGATGGGACCCAGAGACTTTTTCTGTAGGGAACTGGGGCTTATGCGGGACCCCACTGGGACTGAGGCTCCCACCATCCTCCCTCCCCAAAGCTGACTGTGGCTTCTAGGTCCATCTCCTGATTCTGTGGCTGCTGCTGTTGGTCTGAGCCCATGATGGGCCCTGCCCCAGGCTGCCAGACTCTGCCTGACTTCCACTGGACACTGTCACCACGGCGCCTTTGTGCCCTCAGGCTAGCAGAGGGCACTGGGACAGTCCCTGCCTCTCCTCTCCCCCAGCCTGAAGGACCCTAGTCTGTCTGGTCCTGTCTGTTCTCTTCCTGCTATGGCAGCACGGAAGGTCCTCTCCCTGAGTCTTACCAGAGCCCAGGAGAGCAGGATTGCCCCTCCCTGGCCTCCTACTGGTCATATTGATGGTTATGCCGAGCTTGATGCCCACTGAGAACCCCCAGCCCTGCCCAGAAGAGAGAAGCAAGGACAAAGCTGGAGGTCAGATCCCCCAGATGACCTTTAATAGCCTCTTGTGACAGAAGCTGAAGGGGCCACAGAGGTGGCTGTTCCAGTGCCTTCATTTCACAGAGGAGAAAACAGAGGCCTGGAGAGTCAGGGAGAGAGGGCTTCCCTTGCACTGACTGGGCCCATGGTTGGGTGCCTGCTGCTTACTAGGACATCCTCAATCCTCAACACCCTCTCACACTGGCTGTCTTCTACCCCTTCCCAGAGGAGCTAGGAGGCACAATAGATAGTCAGAAAGACCGGAGTTCAAATCTAGCCTCAAACACTTGATAACTCTGGACTGGGAGAGTTACTTCCCCTCTGTCTGCCACTGCTTCCTCAGCTGTAAAATAGGGATAGGGTTGTGTGTGGCTCAGTTAAGATGAGAGGTGTAAAGCGCTTGGCCCACTCAGTGCTGGCGCATAGTAGATGTTCCCTGGCTCTCTCTCTCTCTCTCTCTGCCTTTGAGGCTTGCTGCAAACATCCTTTCTGGTTCTGGGCCACGTGGCTATCAGCCACCCAGCCTGAAGCAGTCACCAGATGACTCAAGGCACAGAGTGCTAGGGAAACCAAGGGCAAAGTGAACCATCCCACTTCCTGTGGCCCCTGCCATCCCTATGCTCCTTACAGGGACAGGCTTTCCAGGTGAAAACCAATCTTGCTTTCTGGAAGACTCGCTTGTATCTGCAGGCTTCTCAGGTGAGCTCAGGGGAGACAAGTGTGAGGCCCTTACAGGATCTGTCCCCATGTTCCCAAGGGGATCTATGGGGATTTCCTGAGGACTGAAAGCAGGGCCCAACAGCAGGACCACGCCCCCCACAGCTGGCTGCACCTCCTAATTCTTGTTGGTTTGCCGAATCACGTTGGGAATGGGGAGGAGTCCAGGAGACCCTAGGAAAGGCACAAAAGGAAAGAGCTCGAGAGGCCTCAGCCCAGTGTCAGGCTTATGGAAAAACCCACTGTACAGACAACCTCCATGGTGACCCACCATGTGCAGTTCCTGGAACATTTTCCACAGGCTTTACCTGGGATCGGCCGCAGAACAGGCCCAGAGTGCAGCATGAGTCATTGCAGAAGCGGCCCTGGTTTTATTTAGGTCATGATTAAACTTGGGCTGCCTTGCTCATCCTGGGTAGTGGGTGAGGAAGTGTGCGTTTATATTATATTATCTGTGCATTATGAAAGATGAGCAAAGAACCACGGCAGAAGAAAATGGAACCCTGGGTCTCTCTCCCCAGGGAGGGTGACCTTGGACCCCTCAGGAACACCAGGGTGATCACAATAAAGGTCAGGAAATTGGGGAGCTCTGCAACTCAGTGGCTTCCCCAAATGGGTGAAATCTCAGAGGGGAATGAGGGCCCTGGGCCTCTGGGGGGCGGCTGGCCAGGCTCCTCAGCTTGGCTGCTTACTGAGCATGTTCATCCCCAGCTGCCCACCCCAGTGCCTCTGGGGGTCCACATCTGGGAGCTGGCTTCTGGTTAATATTCAGTTGTTGCACCACTCTGTCCCTGAAAGAGGCTCTTCTGGTCACTGGTCAGCTCCTCATTCCAAAGTCAGTGCCCAGACTTTACTGATGGATGGATCATGACTTGACAGTCATGGGCCACCTCTCCATCCAGGGGAGCACGAACAGAAAAGAGCTTTTTGATTGAGGGCAGACTGTAGATTTCCCAGGAGAAATGCCCAGCGACCGATGTCCCTGAATTGCCTGAGCTGTCCTCCCTTGTCTGAGGAGAAAGGGCTGAGAACCTAAAAGAGGCCTGTCTGGCCCAGGCAGTCTGGCCAGTCCTGTCTGTGAGGGGCCTGAGTCTTTATACGGACTCACACTGCATCATCTTCCAAAGCCCCTGCGGGTGCCATGAGAAACATGTCGACAATGAAGTGATCGGAGCCTATTTACAATGAACTGGGCACCATTTGAAACAAGCAGGATTCCCTGATGGACCCATTGACTCAGTGGATGGATGGGTCTGGGGAAGTAACTGTAAAATGAGTATAATGACCTTTGTGCCCTGCCTTCCAGGGAAGCCCTCGGACCCCCAGATGGAATGAATGCCCGAAGGCCTCGGGGCTGCCTCGATTCTAGTATCGAACACACACTGGGAGCTCAATGACTGCTGTCCCAGGCACTGCTCTTTTTATACCTGCAAGTTTGGTTTCTGAAAGGGGCAAAAACATGACTTTTATGTGAGGAAAAGAGTGAACAGCTCGTGAAGGGTGTGAGACACTGTCCCTTTGGTGGGCATCTTGTGTCTTTTGTATCCAAAAAGCTAACAAAATCCATGTGTGGGAAAAAGCACAGTTCTTCAACTATTCAGAAGGTCATAGAAAGAACCGCCCTCTGATCCACAGGCTGGACAGACCTTTCTCTTCAGGGAGATGAGGCTTTAGGGCCCTGACCTGCATGTGTTCCTCTGCCTCCTCAAAGATGACTGTTTTTAGAGTTCTAAAGATTTCTAACTGACAAGATTACAAATCAAGTACCTGTTTGGAAACCATGGAAGTTTAAAATAGGAATATTAGGTGAATAAGTGACAGAAAGGTGACTTTTAGAGCTTTGTATCATAAGGGAAATATGAGTCACAGACCAATAAAGGCAGTTTAGGCATTCGAGGCAGTTAAAACCAGCAGGAGAGGAGATGAAAAAGCCAGCTGTGAAGGAGCTGAGTTTGAAGGAGTGCTAAGGAGAGTCAACTGACAGTCAGGTTCCTGCTCCTCTGATGGGAGCCTGTTGACTGTGGTGGGGGGGTGGGGGGAGAAAGCATTGTTCTGTGCATTGACTGAAGAAAAAGCTGGATCAGTGTCTTGAAGAAAGAAAGAAAGAGAGAGAGAAAGAAAGAAAGGAAGGAAGAAAGGAAGGAAGGAAGGAAGGAAGGAAGGAAGGAAGGAAGGAAGGAAGGAAGGAAGAAAGAGAAAGAAAGGAAGGAAGGAAGAAAGAGAAAGAAAGGAAGGAAGGAAGAAAGAGAAAGAAAGGAAGGAAGGAAGGAAGAAAGAGAGAGAAAGAAAGAAAGAGAAAGAAAGGAAGGAAGGAAGGAAGAGAGAAAGAAAGAAAGGAAGGAAGGAAGGAAGAGAAAGAAAGGAAGGAAGGAAGGAAGAGAGAGAGAAAGGAAGGAAGGAAGGAAGAAAGAAAGAAAGAGAGAGAAAGAAAGAAAGGAAGGAAGGAAGAAAGAGAGAGAGAGAAAGAAAGAAAGAGAAAGAAAGGAAGGAAGAAAGAAAGAAAGAAAGAAAGAGAGAAAGAGAGAAAGAAAGAAAGGAAGGAAGGAAGGAAGAAAGAGAATGAAAGGAAGGAAGGAAGAAAGAAAGAAAGAAAGAAAGAGAGAAAGAGAGAAAGAAAGAAAGGAAGGAAGGAAGGAAGAAAGAGAATGAAAGGAAGGAAGGAAGAAAGAAAGAAAGAAAGAAAAAGAGAGAAAGAAAGAAAGAAAGAAAAAGAGAAAGAAAGAAAGAAAGAGAAAGAAAGGAAGGAAGGAAGGAAGGAAGGAAGGAAGGAAGGAAGAAAGGAAGGAAGGAAGGAAAGAAGGAAAGGAAAGGAAAGGAAAGGAAAAAGGAAAGGAAGTTGAATGTTTGAGATGTCCCCTTTAAGTGCCCTGGGTCTTGTTATTCAATAATTTCTGACTCTCTGTGACCCCATTGGAGGTTTTCTTAGCAAAGATCCTGGAATCGTTTGCCATTTCCTTCTCTAACTCGTTTTACAGATCAGGAAACTGGGGCAAAAAGGGGTTAAGTGATTTGCCCAGGGTCACACAGCTAGTAAGTATCTGAGGCCAGATTTAAACTCACAAAGGTGAGTCTCCCTGACTCCAGGCCTGGTACTCTACCCACTACACTACGGGGGGTGGGGGTACACTATACCCTTGACGGGGAAAGATTGGCTTTGCAGCTGTTTTGGACCACACACAATCCTGTTGAGTGAGAAGATGACCAGGTTAACTGACAATGCACAGGAATTGAACCTGAGATCTGCTTCACTATAAGAGGAAGTTGAGAGATGAATGATAAAGCATAACTGAGCTGAGTGAAGGGGGATTGGCAGGAGAGGCAGTTTAAGGAGCTTTGCAGCTTGCTGGCTCAAGGAAACTTCTGGCACATATTGGTGACACACTCAAGACGGAACACTGAGATGTGCAGGACCACTGCTCACTGCCCCAAGACCACGGGCTTTCCTCACTCATGGGCGCCCTGTTTCCCACCATCGACACTGTGTGAGTGGTGGGAGAAGGTGGCCCAGGTTTACAGGCAGACTGCAATGTATTGATTACATTCACCTTATGTTGAGTGACTGATATAATTAGTCTTGTTTCTGACTTAGTGTTAAGTAAATGGTTAGGAATTCAGTGTTGCAGTTGTGATGAACTGATTTCATGTGAGTAGGAAGCACACCAGTGGGGACTCAGGAGCCACAGCAATGAGCAGTAGTTCCTCTCCCACACAAAGGGGTTCCCCCTTCAAGTCCCCAGAGAGATTGAATTATTGAAGCATGGCGGGGGTCCTTCCCTAGGAACCTCGAATTTGTGTGTGGGGATGATGGAGCCAGCCCAGAGAGACAGAGAGGGTGCCATGCTTCCAAACAACATGCTTTGTTGATTCATGATTATTGGAAGAATGTTGATGATACAAAGATGGCCCCTTGTTTCACAGAGGAGCTTAGCCTCATTCAAAGGATGGTGCAGTTTTTTCAGGGTAATCTGGCTCCTCTGGTCTGCTCTTGGGTCCATCGTGAATGCTTGAAGGTCAAGGACTCCATTCTTGGACTAATGTACTGAGTGCTCCACATAAAGGCAATGTCAGGGGCTAAAGGCTAGGAAACACACACTGAGGTTGGCCAGGCCTCCTTATTTCATTTTTACTCTATGAGGAACATTGTAGGAAGTCTGGAGGAAGCCCGGGAGTCTTTGAGTCAGGTCCTCACCCCTGTCTGACAAAAGGACAGAAGTGCTCAGCTAAAGGGCAGGAAGCTTGGGAGGCTTTGGCCAAAAGACCTGAGCTTTCAGGACTGAAGGAGACCTTGGACCAACCATTTGAAAGAGGAGGCCTGAGGAGGGGCACAGCTGGCCTGCTTGAGATTCAGACCTAGGTAAGAGGCCTCTCTACATCAGGGCAGCCTTGAGCCAGGCCCACCACCTGGTTCCAATTAGGCGTCCTGAGCCCTTTTTCTGGGCTGCCCAGTGGGTCTTATCAGTTCCAATTCATGAAGAATCAGGGACTTCAGAAGGTGGGAAATAATGGGGAGTGCTGGCTAACGCTGGTATCTCTGCGAGTCTTAGGTAACACCAACAGGAGCCATTCAGACAAACCATGAGAAATTTCTTTCTGCTGGTAAATATTGTACCGTTGGAAGACAACTGCCGGGAAATGGCTTGTTCGTCACTCTCAGCGTTTGTTCACTTTTATGGTCAGCTTCGATCCAGCCAGGCCTTCGTAAAGGACGACGCATTTCCTGGGACGCAGTAGGTGCTTACAAATGCTAGGTCCTGCTGTTGTTTTCCACGTCCTCTCTGTCTTTCTCACAAACAGTACTCACACAAGGTCACAGAACGCCCACCTCTGTCCTCGTTTGCTTTCTGCTCTTGACTGTGCCGGGCCTAAATGATGTCAAATGGACGGAGGCAGCTCATCAATAGCCAGCTTGCGTCTCATTAGGAGAATTCTGTGCTCCTGGAACTCGGGGCGGGAGCTGGGCCAGAGTGGAGCGCGCTGTTCAGCTGTTCTCACAAATCAAATCGAGAAGCCATCGATCTGATTCCAGGAGCTAGGTATGGGCGCACATACATTTTCCAAACAATCCATCTGAGAGTAATTGAGTGCCCAGCTCCAGGAGCCCGCTGCACACAGCAGGTGGGGGCCCTGCTCTCTCCCTCCCCCAGGCCTTCCTCCTCTGTGCGCTCCAGCCTCCCCAGCCTTCCGCTACAAGGGCCTGGGCAGCTTCCTCTGCCACTTCTAAGTGACGCGACGTCAGAAAACCTGCTAAGGAGGAGAGTTTGACCGAGTGGGCCGGCCGGGCAAGGCACTCCAAGATCTCGCTGGGCTTCCTGGGTGAGATGCAGGGGAGACCCTGGTGCCAGGCCCGGTGACCTGGCGGTTCCAATGGTTCTTTTGTGCCTTGGCACCCCCAACTACTGGGACATCCCACACATACCTGTAAATTACTGGCAAGGATAAGAAATGGGCAGATGAGGCGGGGGGGGGGGGGGGAGCCGGCTCCCACCCGGCTCCCACCCATCTCCACGCCTGTCAGCCCCGTTCCCTTGTCTGCTCTCAGAAGGAATTAAGGGTCTCCCTAGAAGGCCCCTTCTCCACCGTGCGCTTTGCTCACTGGGATACTAGTAGGGTCTCCGTTCTCTCTCTAGGGGTGAGGGCTGGCCTGGGCATGAGAACAACGAGGCAGCCTTGGGAAAGCTTGTCCGCCACCGCGTGGGACTACCTGAAAGTGTCCTTCAGATGTATGAACCCCAAGGCTCTGAGTACCTCCTCGCACAGCGCCTGGGACTCTGCTCGGCGTTTCGGCTCAGCAGGAGAGGAGCCTTCTCCCATCTCCGGAAAGGCGCCCCTGGGAGAACCGCTGCTCTTGGCCACTGTGGCCTCCTCTGTCGGAAAACCTGGGAAAGGGATGGCAGTGACCCGGGTTTTCCGCTGAAAGGTCTTCAGGGACCCTGCTACATACCACCTTCCATTCCTCCCCCCCCCCCATTAAAATAAAATCTACCATTTACAAAACTGCACTGTCTTATCCTAACAACCTTGAAAGGAGGTGCTGATATTATCCCCATTATACAGATGAAAGGTACTAAGGCTGAGGGAGAAAGAGGCTTGCCCCAGTATCACACAGCTAGTAAGTGCTTGAGTCTGGATTTGAACACAGATCTTCCTGCTGCCCCACCAGCTGCCTTTGCACAAGCAAGAATCACCCCCATCATAGCCCTTCAGATGACCACTGTGTCTGCCCTTTGCCAGGGTAAGCAACCCCATTTCCTTTGACTTGTCCTCATCTCCCTGCTCACTTTCCTTTCTTTGGGAGAGGCCCTGTTTATCAAGGTCTCTCAGAGTGTGGTGCCCAGAGCAGGAAGTTTTGATTGGTGTGGGGGGGGCAGTGTAGGGGGTGCCCAAACCTCCTTGTACTGGACCCCACGCATAGCTTGGCTCCTGCACTCTGGGTCTGGGTGAGCCTTGGCTAGGTATGGCCAGTAGGGGGTCCAGCTCTTAAGCCAGCTCTCTCCCACCCTGTCTCAGTGTCTCTGATGGTTTAAATCCAAATTGCTTCTATTACATTTACCTCTGACTCCTTCCCTCTGTTTTGTCTGTGGGGGCTACCAGCTGAGGCCTGGCTGAATTCTCTTTCTGTGGTCCAGCTGCTTCCTGACCCCTCCTCACTTTGACACACCCAAATTTGATAAACATGGCTCTATTCCGAGACAAAAGATGTTGATGAGAACAGGGCACAGAAATGATTAATAGGGAGTCAATGCCCAAGATGAGGAAGGAGGCAGCAACAAGGGTGACGAGCACCCATGAGGAAACTGGGCCTCCTGGCCCAAGGGAGCTGCCCCTTCAGAACCACTTCTGGGTCAGGAAATACCCAGTTGCTGGGAGCCCCAGACTGAACCAAACTCTCAGCGCCAACTTGGAGGCCACATCCCAAGGCAGTGGAGGATGAAGCACACTTGTTCTCGGTGAAGCTTGGCATCTCTGATGGCTCTGATTCCCCTCTAGTCATGATAGAGTGTGACTTTGGTGGCTAGGTCACTGGAGGCCCTCCAGACCACACATATGCCTGGAGCCTCATTCCTCAATGGTCTGCATAGTTGCCAGAAGGCAACCACAACTCTTATAGGTTCTTGGGTTCCAATGTTTGGGAGTCTCCCTTCTACACCTATTTAGATTGTGAGCGGGATGCACCTCCTAATTCTAAATAGGTGAAACAACAAAGGCATCCATAATGTGCCCACAGCCCCTACAAAGGGATTTGAGGAGCCAGATGCAAGGGAGGCAGAGGAAGCACATGGCTGCAGGATCCACAGAGGGCAGCTCTTGGGCTGGGAGGTGGAGATGAGGAGAAAGGGCATCCTAGGCCAGGGCATGGCTAGTGCACATGCCCGGAGGCTGGAGATGATGCCATGTGTGGGCATCGGACCCCCAGAGTCCAGGAGAGGGAGGCTGGGCACCACAGGGCTTAGGCAGAGGGGTTCTAATGATTTCTAGAAGCAGTGGGGGATCCCTGGAGCTCATTGATTAGGGCAGTGACACAGTAAGATCTGTGCTTAAGGAAAATTACTTGTCACATTTGACTCTGTCACCCCCACCCAGGATTTTCTTGGCAAAGACACTGGAGTATTGCCATCTCCTCCCCCATCTCATATTAGAGACTGAGGTAAACAGGGTGAAGTGACTTGTCCAGGGTCACACAGCTATCCGGTGTCTGAGGCACTGTGGCACCCCCTAGCACCCTGTGGCAGAATTGTGGAGGATGGATTACAGTGACTGGGCCTTAAGGCCGGGAGACTCTGGGAGTCGGATGTTGGGTGATGAAGGCAGCACGTCCAGAGGGAATGAGACAAACAAGAAATGTTTCTGGTGTAGAGATGATGAGATCTGGCGATGGGTTGAATAAGTGGGGTCTCGGTCCAATCAGAGGCGAGACTCAGGAAGGACCCCAACGTGCCACCTGGGACACAGCAGGGATGCTGCTTTCTTGGGTAGAAACAGAGAAGTTGGGAAGAAGCCAGAGCTGGGTCATTGGCCTGGGAAATGATGGACTGCGAGGGTGGTGCAGGAGAGGGGGAGTCAGGGGACCTCAGTCCTCCTGCCCTGCTTTCCCAGGCTTGTGGGGGTCCGAAGAGATGGGGTGGGGTGAGGTGAGAGCTGGAGACCCGCTGACAATTGAGCTGGGGCATCAGCACAACAGCTCGAGATGCAGCCTCCAAGTTCAGTCAATGCCCTCCAGCTGGTAGATGGATTCCTCATTTACTCCGACACCAGCTAAGTATTCCCCATGGCCCTGCCTATACTCACTGAGCTGCTTGGGCCTCGATTGTGGGAAGCCAATCACGCCTGGAGCTTTGAGGGGGGGCAGCAGCAGAAGGTCAGGCTTAGATCGGGGTGATGGAGGCTGCCCTAGAGCCTGCCAAGCTTTGTGTGAGTCTAGGGGGTTCAGCAAGGGGAGCAGGGCCACCAATTGGGGGGCATCTACCATAATGATGGGGTTTGCCCTTGCCTGGCATCGCTTCCCAAATCTCAAAGCTGCTCAGTATTTCCCCAGGCAGAGGGATCTATCCATTGCCATAACCATGGCTATGAAAAGCTCTTCTCTGCAACTCCTCACCATGAGCCTTAAATGTCTGTTATGCATCAGTTTGGGGATTACGCTGATTGCTGAGCGATGATAATGAGCAATCTTGTCTCTGAACTGGAGATAAGAATGACATCTCCCTCCCTCCTTTGTAGAAGTGGGGGCTATGGGTGCTGGCCACTACATACACTGCCTGCTCATCGGCCATGATGCCCGCATCTACTGCCATCTTGCTTTTCTATTTTTTGTTAGAAGGAATAGCTCCCTCGGAAGAGGAGGCTGTAGAATTATATATTTGGAAATGAAGGTGACATATAGAGACATCCATAAACATCCCCAAACCAACAGCTGTGAAAATTGTTTTTGAGAACACCCAAATGTTCTCTGTCCAGGCTCAAAGGAGGACCGGTGGGTCTAGAGGCAACCAAAGAAATAGCACCTTATGTAATCCTGAGCTCCAAATGCTAAGCCCTGAGTAGGGTCATGGTGTCCTCTCCACCTCATCCCTCCCCACTCCACCCTGTGCCTGTGACCCCCTTCCCCAGGGCAGAGGGATGCTGACAGGAACCCTGCAGCCTTTCCTGCTTTGGGACAGCCCCAGGCTGAGCTGCCTGGCTCACCCCACTGGATAGCATGGGGAAAGGTAATGTTTTATAAGCTAAGAATTGAGGTGCACTTCATCTACTTTTCATGCAGGCCTGGCTTGGTCTTGTTCTGAACAAATTGCTTTTAGTGATTTGTGTTTCTTTTCCTCCAAATCCTCCCTCTCCATCTTGTCTGGGGAGCCGGCGCCTGTTGGAACTCTCCATCAGTCTCCCCCCTCTCCAAGCTGTCACTTCACCTGTCACTTGGCTTTGTGAATCACAGCTCCTTTGGGGGAATTGTGGGCGGTAATTATCCAGCCTTTCCCTGAGCCTGTTCCTCTGCTCTGTTTGGAAAGGACTGAGATGACAGTGGTCCTCCCTCCACCCTACAGCTGCTGAGGCTGCCTCAGGTCTCTCGCTCTGTTCATGAAGACTTGTATCTTGTTGGTGCTGGCTTCCCTAAAAGTGGCAGTGAAGCCCACACACGCAGGGTCTGGACCCCCACAGGGGAGGCAGTGTCCTTCATCCTGTACCCCACAAAGGCAGATATGGGTTAGCCCACAGTAGAAAAACAAAAGGTGAAAGAATAAACAGAGAGCACATCTGGAGTCTTAAATTAAGAGACGTAGACTCCAAAGGAGTTATATCCTCACCTTGCTCCTGCCTTGGAGAGACCAGTGCTTACTTATGAAGGCTGTCTTCTAGTGCTCTCAGACACCCACTGGGAGACAGAATCTCCCTGCTTCAGTCAAAGCAGCAGCCTCAGACTCCTCATCGAATCCTGCCAGGCAGTGTCTGCTTTATTTTTCACACAGAGGAATGAGGACTGGGCAGCAGCCCTTTCCCTCCATCATGGGAAGCCATGCTCTCAATAGTTAAAGTGATTTTGAGCCCTGACTCTGCCATCCACAGTGACAGCTGTTCCTTCGGATGTTGGGTCCCATAAACTCATAATGATGATGCCCTCTGTGCTGCCAAGTAACACCTGGATGAATGTGTCAGACAAACAAAACCAAGCGCCTTTGTCCTCACTGGAGTCCCCCTTCCATGCTGGTCGCAAGTCATGCAGTCATGCCTCTCTGAGTCTAGCCCTCAGCCAGGTCTGAAGTCACCTCATTGTCTGATCCTCTGGCTCTCATCTCCCCACCTTTTCCAAGATGGCAGCTCTAGACACCTTGACAAATGCTTTGCTAAAACCTAGGCAGATCATACCTATAGCCTCCCTTGATCAACATCAGGAAGTGCCTTCACAAGAAGAAATTGGGTTAGTCTGACAGCACTTGCTCCCTTGAAAAGCCAGGCTGGCTCTTTCTTGTCACTACTACCCTTTCTAGAAATTCAACAACCACCATCTAATGATTCATGCTAGAGTTTCATCCACTCCTGACCTGGAGTTCATTGACTTCTATCAAGATTCCATCCTCTTCCCTTTCTTGAAAATCAGGAAATTCCCCCTGTTCCAGTCCTACAGCACTCCTGTGGCTCCAGTTTGTCAAATATCAAGGACAGCATCCTTCTTGGTGTGTCACACCCTACCCCCTTCTTTCTTATCAAAATTGGTCATGTGCTCCCTTTGCAGCCACATCAACCTCCTTAGCCAATACCATTTCTCTTCTTTTTGTTTTTTTTCTGGGTCTTCAGAATTCCATCCTTAACTCCTCATCCAACTTAAGCCACCCCCCCACCATGTAACTTAAATCCATGGGAGCTTCTCTCTCCTTCAGAAACTTCAGAAGCTGCTTCCCAAACACCCAGTGTGTTCCAGACTATGCTCTAAGGAGGATGGATGTTTCCCCCAAGTTTCTCATGTTTTCTCCCTCTTAGTGAGAATCATATTCAGAATATTGCTCCTTATGTCTTCTTCCATTGTTTGAAAGATTAAATTATCATTAAGGCAAATCAAGAATTTGTCAGCTGCCCTACTTCGGGTCAGCTAGGTGGAGTAGTGGATAGAGTGCCAGACCTGGAGTTATGAAGACTTGATTTCAAATCTAGTCTCAGACACTCGCCTTGTGTCTCTCGGAAAGTCATTCAATCTGACCTGTAAAAATGAAGTGGAGAATGGAAATGGCAAACCACTCCCTTGTCTTTGCCAAGAAAACCCCAAAGGGGTCATGAAGAGTCAGACACAACTGAAAAAATGACTCAACAATTACTTTGGAGGGAGACAGAGACAGAGAAAGAGAGAAGAGAGATAGAAAGAGGGGAGAGACAGAGAAAGAGAAAGACAGAGAGAGAAGAGAGAAAGAGGGAGAGAGGGAAAGAGAGACAGAGTCAAAGAGAAAGAGAAAGGGAGAGGGATAAAGAAGAGACAGAGGGACATGGAGTGAGAGACAAGAGAGGAACAAAGAGAAACACAGAGAAAGATCTGTGGGGAAAAAGAGAGAGTGAGAGAGAAATAGAGACAGAGAGAGAAAAGAAAGAGAAAGGAGAGAATGAGAGAGAAAGAGAAAGGGAGAGGAAAGAAGAGAGAGACAAAGACACAGAGAGATAGAGGGAAATAGAGAAATAGATGTGGAGAAAGACAAAAAGAGACAGATAGAAGGGGGCTGTGGGAGAAGGAGAGAGGGAGGGGGCAGAGGGGGAGTCTAGCAAATGTCCAGACAAGTGAAGTCCCTCAGTACTAGTGAATCCTGCCTGTGTGCCAGGCTTCTGGTGATTATCTCTAGTTTTGTCATTTATTCAAATTAACTCCCATCAAAGGTCAACTTCTTGACCTATTTCCCTCAACTGTCCCATCACTTTGATGATCCAGAATTCTGAAATTCCTCTGAACCTTGACCAGAATCTTCTGTCTTTCAGTGTTTGCCTCCATCTCACTTCTCCTAAATCCAAACTTTTTTCCTTGTGACCTACAGTGAATCTTGTCATCCATTTATCCATCCCTCCAGTCAGTCAATATACATTTATTAAGCACCTGCTGTGTGCCAGGCACTTTGCTAAGTGCTGGAGACACAGAAAGGGCCCCCCAGCAGTCCCTGCCCTTCAGGAGGACATTATTCAATCAGTCATTGATCATGAGCTCAGTCCCTCCCTGTAAGTCCTTACATACCATCACCACAAGGGTGGCATCACTTTTCTCGGCTGATTGATGTAATCACACCTTTTGTGAGCCTTAGAGCCCTCACCTCCTTGCCAAAGTCTAGCCCAGGTCTGCCCCGTTATGGACCTTCTCAGCTCATGTTCACACAAACACTTTGAGAAAGTTGTGAAACTGCTGACTCGATTCACTGAAGATTTGTGTCATATGATAATAATGAGAAAAAGGTGTGGTCGACACTTCAGTGAAGTTAACCCTGAATGATTTATGGAAGCATCTGAAAATTTAAGAATGTGTATTTGACAATAGACATGACATTGACACCAACTATAATAACTGAATCCAGAAGTTTAACTGATGTAAATTAATTGACCAAGTGAGGAGAGTAAAAATCCCTGAAACACCTTCGTTAGCAAACATCTGTTCTGCTGGCTGAGCAGAGATGGTAACCCAGGGCAACAATGGGTCAGACTGTTATTTATAAGATATTATAAAGACAGACGAGGAATGGTTCTGAATAATGTCATGTCATGAAGCAGAAGGAAACAAGGGAGGGTAAAACCAGTTTAGAGGAAGCTTGTCAAGAAGCCAACTGAACAGTCAGCCCAAAGACATTCAAAGATGGCATCAGGATGAGGACTACAAAATGGGAAAGGGTTGTGAACATGATTCCAAAGAATTATTTTTTTCCATCGTGGACAGTGGAACCACTATGCTTGGTTTCTAACATCCCAGTCCTGGATGTCCTTACAGAAGAGCTAGAAATCACACCACAGAGAGCCGAGAGGGAGAGAGGATCTGGGTTACACTGAGTAAGAGTAGAGGAGAACCGTGCTAGACTCAACTCACAATTGGGAAGGCGATGGTTGACCAATGGTTAAGGCATCTGAAGGAGAAGAGGATTCCAAAGGGGGTGGGAATTCTCAGAGCTTACTAATACCTCAAAATGACAACCAAGAAAACATCAATAACCCCTTGTCCATCTTTTAAAATATTTATGAAGTCTAGCTAGGTCTAAATGGAAGCATTTTAAATGAGATTTTCAGTAGGGAAAAATGAGCAATCTTTCACAACCAACACTCACCTCTTCACCAGTTTACAATTAATTGAAAGAGAGAGATGATGTAAGTAAGATTCTACCGTATCATTGTTTGCTGATTGCTGAAAAGCATTTAATTCAGTAAAACGAAGTGATGCTTTAACAACCTCTTTCACAATAAGGTGCTCCATGTCCGTACATCAAGACCATTCAAGATTCCTAGAAATTGTCACAACAGAAATAACCATTTGATGATCCTGTGATGACTAGCAAGAGGAAAAGCATAAAACAAGGAGATGTCACCTCCCCAAAAGTATAAGAGAAACAGTACAGGGTGCACCACCAAGTCTGCCAAAGGTTCCTTTCATAGCTGTCGCTGTGTCATTTGTATCAAACCCTGAAAGAGAGAGAAGAGAAAGAGAGTCAGAGAGAAAGAGAAAGGGAGAGGAAAGAAGAGAAAGACAGAGAGGGAGACAGCGAGAAATAGAGGCAAAGAGAGACACACACAGAAAGATATGGGGAGGGGGAGAGAGAGAGAGAAACAGACACAGAGACACAGAAAGATAGAGGGAAATAGAGAAAGACAAAATGAGACAGAAAGGAGGAGTCTAGCAAATGTCCAGACAAGGGAAGTCCCTCAGCACTAGTGAATCCTGCCTGTGTGCCAGGCTTCTGGTGATTATCAATAGTTTTGTCATTTGTTCAGATTAACTCCCATCAAAGGTCATCCTCTTGACCTTCCAGAGCCTCCTGGAAGAAATTTCTAATTAATCAAAGATGTTTGGCCTGGCCACACACACAGGAACAAGCCGATAAAGAATACCCATTGCTCAGATTTCAACGTGCATTTGGGTGGACACCTTTAAAGCTCATCCATCAATGTGTGTGTGTGTGTGTTTGGGTGTGTGTGTGTGTACACACACGTACACATATATACATGTGTATGTGTGTATGTATATGCACACATATACATATATTTATGTATCTATATGTGTGTTTGTCTCTCTCTGTCTGTCTATATTTGTCTATCTATCTATCCCATCCCACTTACCTTGCTCAGAATTTGGTCCCTCAATATTTTTCTTTCTCTTATCTTCAATGTTTTCTTATCTTTTGGGTCCATCCCTGCTATCTGGAAACATGCCCAGTTTCCCCTCATCCTTCAAAAACACAACAGCACAATACCTTTCACTTGACCCTTTCCAAGAAACCATCCCATCTTGATTTCACAGGCAAACCCCAAGAACAGAATGTCTGATCTGGAGGCCCTGATACCACCTACTCTATTCTCAGTTCTTTGCCACCTAATTTAGAGACTCTGCCTCCCAAAGATCTCTTTTATTTGGTCCTTTGTCTCTGTCCATGCAGCAACTGCCTTGGTTCCATCCTATACCCTTGCCTGTCTCCAACCCATCCTCCTACAACTATCAAAGTGACCCCTAAAGTCCCCCACTGTGGTGGTCACTAATATCCCTCTAGCAGCTATTCCAGGGTCAGACATAATTTACTCTTGTTGGTAAGCCCTTCATATCCTGACTCCAACCTGTCTTTCTAATCTTTGTAGACATTCCTCCTGTTCTCACACTCCAGTCAAATTGTCCTTGCTGTTCCCCACCCTAGACACTGTAAGACCCCATGTGCCTTTGTACAGGCTTCACGAATGCCTCCAATGTTCTTTCTTCTCCTCACTCCATTAGAATTCTTCCAAGCTCAGTTCAAACATGACCTCTCACATGAGGCTTTAACAGGTTCCTTGTCTGCCCTGTCTGTTTGCCCCTTCCCCCAGTGACCTTGTATTTGTTTGTTTACACTTAGACAGGTACCTGTTATTTCTCCTTGTGAGATGTGAACTCCCTGGGGGAAGGGACTGTTTTATTTATGTCTTCTTTATGTCTTCATTTATGCTCAGGAGGTGCTCTGCAAAGGCTTTCGTGATCGTCTTGATGCCAGGGAGCATTTGACTTCTCCCCATCTTGTGGCTCTTAGGACTTGGTCCCACTCCCATGATAGACAGCATTCCCCATCAACTCAGCCTTCTGGCGGCTCCTCTCACTCCTCCTACTTGGGCACAAGATGCTCACAGTTGAGACAGTGGTTCCACAGAAGAGCACACATTTTCCCACCAGACTGAAAGTGTCAATAGCTCCCCAAAACAATGTGGATGATAAGTCAGAGGTTCTTTTAGAAATGCTCCATTGTGGAGATGAAAAGGCCACTGCTGGCCTCAGAGTCTCCAAGAAAGATAAATGGGGGCTGTTGCCTGATGTTCTAGTCACCAACAATTGGGTTGCTTAGCAGTGAGCCAAATGGATAGAAAGCCTGTGTTCTGAATGAACTCCATGTCCTAGTGGCTGAGCATCACCAGGTCTTTCACTCCAAAAGGGTGTTTGTTTTTAAATGCAGCATGCAACCCTCTGCCTTAGGCTATCATGCCATCACTGGGGGAGAGAATGCACATGAGGAGCGTGGGAGGCCAGGGAACATGTATGGAAAGGCATGCCAGGAAGCCCTGCAACCATAGTGCATGGGACGGGTAGCTCTGACAGAACCACATCCTCTAGGATGTCATCGTATGGGTATCTTCGATGGTCAGGGCAAGTCTCTACAGAATCTCTTGTCTGTACTTGGCATCTCTCTGTTTCAGCTGAGCTAGCATCTCCTGGACTTAGGTCTTTGGAACCATTGACTGGCTCACTGTTCCCATCTGCTACAGAATTATGGTCAGTAAGCTTCTCTTTCCCAAAGGGAGGCTGAGGTCTTTCTGTGCAAGACCCCTGGGATTATGAACCGCCATATTTCCCCCAACAGCCAACCAGAGTGTCACAAATGTAATTTTCTATTCTTTGGACTAAACATATCTGGCGTTTGTTTCAAGTCTGTGGTCCCAGACAACAAGCTGAATTCATACTCGAAAATTCCTTTTAATACCTATGCAACCCCTAATAGGGAAACTGTACTCCCTGACATTTTGGAGATTCTGTTAGAAAATAAGCACTATGGAAATTGTGTAGAGGCTGGGGCTATGAAGACTAATCTGCTCCCAAGATTCTCCATGATTGGCATGCAAATGATGTTGAGTAAACACAAAAGTTAAATGAAGAAGTCAAAGCCAACTTTGAACCTCCCTTTCGTCACAGATAAAATGTGAAACTACCCAGGGCTATCAAAGGATCTGGGGGAACTCCACTGAAGACCTGCCAAGGTGGCTGAGCCATTGATGGCTTTCCTTTGGACCCACACAAGCATCCTCTCACATTTCTGTCTTTTCCACAGGAATAGCATGTGACTATCATTTCATCAGGCATGTTGCTAAAATCTGGCTAAGCTTTGGGTTCCACATTCCACTGATCTCTCCCACTGGAAAAGTGTGTCAAAATAGGCACCAATGTTATTCCTGCATAACCTACTCTTTTTTTTCTTTAAATATTGTCTTCATTATGAACATATTTAGAATGAAATAAAAACCAATTAAAAAGTATAATCAGAGGGCGGCTAGGTGGCGCAGTGAATAGAGCGCCAGCCCTGGAATCAGAAGGACCTGAGTTCGGAGCTGGCCTCCGACACTTAATCCGCACAAACAAAAACCTAGCCGTGTAACCTTGGGCAAGTTACTTAACCCCAATTGCCCCAAAGGGGCGGCTAGGTGGCGCAGTGAGTAAGAGTGCCGGCCTCGGAGTTTGGATGACCCGAGATCAGATCCGGCCTCTGAAAATGAGCACCCACGCATAAATCAAATGACTAGCCGTGTAACCTTGAGCAAGTTACTTAACCCCAATTGCTTTAAAAAAAAAAAAAAGTATAATCAGGACTGTTCTAAATCCTTCAATTTCTTTTTCTGTTCTTATTGTTATAGCTGACATTTCTAGTATAATATTGAAAATAGAGTTGATAATGGGCATCCTTGTTCCACTCTGATCTTATTGGGAAAGTATTTAGCTTATTCTTACACAGATAATGCTTGCTGATGGTTTTAGTTAGATACTACTTGTCATTTTAAGGAAAGCTCCATGCATGATCTGCTCTTGAGGACACCATGATGTCTGTGGAGATACCTGCCTTTTCTAGAGGCTCATTGGACCTCTTTTTACTAATGCAGTGTGGAATTCCACTGCCTTCGTCCAAGGTACATAGAGCTCCCTCTCAGGGTGTAATGTGAATGGGATTTAAGATCTTCCCCACCTATTAATAGACCTCACTGTGGAGCCCATTAAGGAAAGCTTGCTTAGGGGAGGCTTGCTTATAGGAAGACTTTCACACCTTTTGTTAATTTCTAATTAGGCACTGAGTCAGGAGGGTTGTGATGCCCTCTAGTTCTGAAGAAGGGTATGCATACTCGGAGGTGGATCAAGGATGGGGGCTGAGCCCTGGAGGGAGGCCTTCGGGCAGGTGATTTCATTTCAGTCTCTCCTCTATACAACCCAGAGGCTATGCCTTCCTGGGGTGCCTTCTTCCAGAGGCTTACACTCCCAGAATCATTGAGGTGCATACCAGCCTCTCTGGAGCCTTGTTTAGTAGGTGCATAAACCCACCACTTGTTTGGCAGCCCCTCCACCCACTGGGCTGCTCCCCTGGGCACTGGCCAGGGTGCTTCTGGCTTAGCATTGACACTGATCGCCAGTGTGCTTGGCCAGTTGAGGTAATGCAGGGGTCTTGGGAATGACGGACACTGAGTGTGAAGGTCTGACTGGGCAATAGGGGCTCTGGCTTAAACCGGTCATCTTGGTGAAATATGCTGATTTTGTTGAGAGTAGTCACCCCCTCTCAGCTGGGTAGCCTCCAAGGCTCTCTTGCCTCTTTGGTCATCACATGACACCTCCACTTTTTGGAATGGAAAAATTGCAGATGCCCCTCTCCTTCCACTGTTCTTTCTCCTCTCCTGAAAAGAAGGAAGATGGAGGCTGTTCAGAGACATTTTTCAGCTCCTCAGAAGTGACTGGATGGAACGAAAGGTGGCCCAGGACTAGGAGGTCACTTTTCACTTTCCCTCACTCTGCTTCCTCCCTGACCCAAGAGCCTGCTGGGCTGCCAGCCAGATTTGGGTGACAGATCTGTGATGCCTCCCCTGGACTGACTCCCTCCAGCCTGGCAGCCTTGGGCATCCAGGACACTGTAGAGATGGGGTTACTGGAGCATGTGTGAGAGAGATGGGAAAGGGGAGAGTAAATGAGCATTTATTAAGCTCCTACTAGGTTCCAGGCACTGTTCTAAGCTCTTGCCAAATGTGATTTTGTTTCGTCCTCCAATGAGGTTGAATAAATGGAAGCAGGCAGAGATGAAGTGACCTGCCCAGGGTCTCACAGCTAGAAAATGTCTGAGGCTGGATTTGAACTCAGCTCTTCCAGTTTCCAGGTGGTGCTACCTAGCTGCCTCTTGGTACCACCCCCTTCCCCACTTCTAGAGGTGCCAGTGCTCCCCATCTCCTTGTTCCTGACAGCCCAGGAAGCCCCAACCTCTCATAGACCCGTTTCCCTGGACCCCATGAGATCCCTGGATCGGTCTGGAAGTGCTGTCCCCAGGAGTTTTCCATGACAACAAGAGATGTTTTCTTGCCCAAGTGAAAAGATCTCTAGTATGTTCTAGTATGCTTGGACCCATCTGTTGTCTGTCTGTCTGTCTGTTGTCTGTCTCTGCCTTGAGCTCCATGGATCTATCTCTTTCAGTTTCTTCTACACACACAATTTTCCCTTTAAGAATGGGCTGTGTATTTATAGAATACAAAGGATTAAAATAGGCTCGGTAAATTGGGGCAATTTTTAATTCAAACCAAATAAGGCATTCTAACAGATGCCTAAAAAGCCCCCAACTACTAAACCATTCACAGAAACAAACCCCACAGAGAGCAGCAAGGGGGGGTCATGCCTCCTCACACCCCTTAGAGTCTGTGGCCCATGGCCCAGATACCCGAAGTCCAGAGGCCTCAGTGACCACGAGGTCACCACCAACTCCCTTGAGAATCCAGGCAGCAATCTCAGCCAGGCATCAGGCAGCAAGGCCAACAGAGTCCAGGGCCAAGAGGCTAGAGCCCCCAGGGGAAGCTGACCCAGACCAAGCAGAGAAGGGTCTGCTCCAGCTCTAGGGTTTGAGTCCATGTTAGTCCCCCCAGAAGGTCCTCCTCCTCAAACACCCACCTGGTCCTTGTGTGCAGCTTTAAGCCCCCTGAGGTGTCCCAAGGATCCCATAGGCACTAACTGGGAACTCCAAGGCAGCTGTCCTATCTGTCTTTGACACTTAGCAGGCAGGTTGTCTATGTGAGCCCCTCCCTCATATTGTACATGCTGGAAAGAGACAAGGGGGCTTCAGAGGAGAGCAGAGCAGCCTGGGCACCAGGTGGGACAGGGAGCTCAGGAGAACATCAAGGAGGAGGTGAGAACACAAGGCCTTGGAGCCCCTGGTATAGCCACAGACTGGAGCCTGCTTGGGTTTATCTGGCTGCTTTCAAACTTTGGCTTGGAGTGAACTAACCCTGGGACAGCACGTGTCCTGGTCCAGGGGCCTTGTGTTTTTCCAGCTCTGGCCCTTCTGTGCCCTTGCTGGAAGGGGAGGAAGCATCTTTGCCCCATAGGGATTCTGATGGGGAGGCTGAGACAGCTCAGGGTTCCCCAGACCACGGGGCTGACCTGACCCATGAGGAAAAGAGTGAGTGCAGTCAAACACTACCCAGTATACAGGTCAACACAACAATACATCAGAATTTATCTCCAAAGGCAAAATCTAAGGCTGCTCTTTGAAATTCTGTCCTGCTAAGTCCATGAAGGGAATACAAGAGAGCTGCACCCTGGGGCCCTTCCAAAGAACAGAACACTTAGCTTTGAGGAGTATTTGGATGCAGCTGGGGGTTGGTTGGAATCCATCAAAAAGTGAGGTGAGGATGTGCCAGCCACATTGCTGAGGGCTCACTGTCATGGTCTCTGGGGTCAAGGGCTCATGGCCTGCTCATCAGGACTGGAGTGTTCATTTTCAGCTTTCTCAGCATCCTGGGCCAAAGAGCAGGAACCAAATATACCAGGACAAAGATGTCAGGGCAAGCTGCCTTGAGGGAGCTCTACTGTGACCAAGGACACATGTAGGCAGGAAGAGGTCACACACTCAGGCCAGGGTGAAAGAGGGAGGAGAAAGGCCCTGGGGCTGGGAAACCAAGACGGATGTTGATCTGAAATCAGAAAGCAGGAACTCACCAGTGGTTTCCCCTTTCTCTATTTCTGACATATTTCTAGCATGTTCACAAGATTTTTGAATTCAAGAAATGGAAGTAACTTTTTTCCTCTCTATTGGCTCCTTCCCTACTGCCCACAAAGAAGCCCAAGTCTCCTCCATCCTTAACAATCCTTGTTGAACCTGCCACCATCCCTCCAGCTTAGTCTCTGTCCTTTCTTAGCTACACTTCTAGAAAAAGCATCTATACCAGGGATGAGGAACCTGCAACCTCAAGGTCACATGTGGTTCTCTAGGTCCTCCAGTGTGGCCCTCTGACTGAATCAAAACTTCACAGAACAAATCTCCTTAATAAAAGGACTTGTTTAGGGGCGGCTAGGTGGCGCAGTGAGTAGAGCGCCGGCCCTGGAGTCAGAAGGACCTGAGTTCGGAGCCGGCCTCAGACACTTAACACACACAAACAAAAACCTAGCCGTATGACCTTGGCAAGTTACTTAACCCCAATTGCCCTAAAAGGGGCGGCTAGGTGGCGCAGTGAGTAAGAGTGCCGGCCTCGGAGTTGGGATGACCCGAGATCAAATCTGGCCTCAGAAAATGAGCACCCACACATAAATAATGACTAGCCGTGTAACCTTGAGCAAGTTACTTAACCCCAATTGCTTAAATAAATAAATAAAAGGACTTGTTCAACTAATGCATTGTTGGTGGATTTGTGAACTGATCCAACCTTTCTGGAGAGCCATTTGGAAGTATGCCTAAAAGGCTATACAATTGAGCATATTGTTTGATCCAGCAATACCACTGCTAGGACCGTATCCTATAAAAATAAGAAAAGGACCCACACGTACAAAAATATTTATAGCACCTTTTTGTGGTAGCCAGGAACTGGAAGTGGAGGGGATACCCATCAAGTGGGGAATGCCTGAACAGGTTGTGGTATATGAATGTAATGGAATACTATTGTGTCATGAGAGATGAACAGGTGGATTTCAGAAAAACCTGGAAAGTTCATATGAAACTGATGCTGAGTGAGGGGAGCAGAACCAGGAGAACATCTTTACTCGGTAACAGCCACAGTGTTCGATGACTGACTTTGATAGACTTAGCCCTTCTCAGCAATGCAAGGACCTAAAACAACTCCAAAGGATCCATGATAGAAACCCCCCACACACACATCCAGAAGAGCTCGGCTCCAAGCCGACTCTTTGCTCTCTCTTTGTTGTTTCCTTCTCATGGTTCTCCCATTGGTTCCAATTCTCCTTTACAACATGACTAATGTGAAAATATGTTTAATAGGAATGTACATGTAGAGCCTATGTCAGACTGCATGCCTTCTTGGGGAAGGCAGAGCAAAAGGAGGGAGGGGGAGAACATTCAGAACTCAAAATCTTATGGATGTGCATGTTGAAAACTAAAAATAAATTAGTTAATTTTTTTTAAAGGATTTGATCTGTAAAACTTGGACTCAATCAAAAGACCACACCCAAGGACCTAGAAGGCCACATGTGGCCTTGAGGTTGCAGGTTCTCCACCACTGGTCTACCTACATTCATGTATCCATTTCCTCTCCTCTCAGTCTCTCCAAGGTCACCAGTGATTTCTAAATCACCAAATCCAGTTGTCTTTTCTTGGTCCCCATCCTTTTTGACCTCTTGATAATATCTGACTCTGTTGCTCCCTCCCTCCCTTTCACCTGGCTACACTCTCCTCTCTGGGTTTTGGGGACCTTGCTCCCTCTTGGCTTGGGGTACCCCTGCCCCCTTAAAGCCCAGGGCTAGCCAGCACAAATGTAGCTTTTGTTTTGAACCAGATCTGTACCCAGATGGGCAGTATTGGGGGTGGAGGTCCTTTGGCCCTCTCAGAGGCTGGATGTAAGAGCACACAGCTTCATGGCCCTTCCTTTGCTCCCCTCAGGGCAGGAATCATGGCCTCTTAGGAAGGGGTGGGGGAGGCTCCAGAGCCCTCTCTCACTGCCCCTCCAAATTCCTGGGTAGACAGCCCAAGCAGACCCCGATCCTCCAGCCTGGGACACGCCATCGACATCAAAATGCTATAATGGGCTTGCTCACCCCTCTAGGAAGACAGCACCTTCTCTTGCTATACCCTAGATCAAGCCTTAGTCCATCCTAGCACTTTGGTTCACACAGGTCACACAAAGCCCTCAGCACGGAACCATGAACCAAAACTTTCACTCCCGGCTAAGAACAAGCATCTTCTTGTGTGACAGATGACAAAGGAAGCGGCTGATTGTCCTCCACCCCCGCTGAGCTATCTTTGCTCTGTGGCTGCTGTGGTCCTCTGCCAGCACGTCAGCCTCCTCTGCATCACCAGGCTTGCACAGCTGGGAACCATGGCAAGGTAGAGTAGCAGTCAGGACCCAAGCAGACCATTCTCCGGCAGGAGCTGGGATGCTCAGCCAAGCAAAGGGCACTGGGCAATGCTAGCAGGCTCTGGCCCAGAGGCCCCTGTGCTATTGGGTTATATCATGGGTAGCATCAGCTGGGGGGTGCCCACAGGTGCCCATGTGCCGTTCTCACCATGTGGGTGTTAGGCTCCCTACACAGGCAAGGGGAGAGCCATGCCTTCCCATAAGTCATATGAGAAGCAAGGCAGTATGGTGGTGAGCACCTCGACCCAGACACAAGACAACCGGGCTCAAATGCCATCTCAGACACTCACTGGCCATGTGACCCTGGGCAAGTGAGGGGCTCAGTGGACAGAGCACAGAGCTAGAGTCAGGAAGACCCAGGTTCAAATCCAGCATCAGATGCTTACTAGCTAGATGACCCTGGGCAAGTCCCTTAACCTCCATCTGATGCCTCATCTGTAAAAGGTGGATGAAAAGAACACCTAATTACCAGAGTTGATATGAGGATGGAGTGAATTATTCAGAGAGTGCTTTGCAAATATTAAAGCTCTGTAGAGTGGACCTAGATTAGTACACTAATGATGAGCATTTAGATAGCACTTTTAGGTTTGCAAATATTACTAAGACACATAACCTTTATTGACCTCAGTTTTCCCATCTCTACAAGGGGCAATTCCAGAAGGACTTCCTACCTCCTAGGTCATCATAAGAAGAGCACTCTATACACCTTAATACAGAACAGAAATGGGAATTATTCTGGTCTTTACAGGAGCCCAAATCAATGATCGATAGCATTGAGTGCCCCCTCAAGCTCTTTCTCCTTGAGAATATAATTGAGGGACTGATTGTATGATTCTGATTCAAGAGATGTGGACTTGGCTTGGAGGCAACCCCCATAGACATCCCACTCTGAGACCTCAGGGTGTGTAGAAGTGGCCCCAGGCCTCAAAGGTTGTGCCAAGTGAGTACAATCACTGCTAGCGTTCTTCAGGTTAGAAAGGTTTTGAGTACAGCACCAGCAGAAATACTGCATCTTCTGGGCAGAACCAGTCTCACTGAGTCCAGAGGACTGGGCAAAGTGCATCACCTGCCCAAGGACCAGTTAGCACACATCTTGGCCATTTATCTATTAAACAAAGGCAGAGACTAAATGGTCCCCTATCCCACACAGCCCCTTCCACTTTGGCCCTGGTGGTATCAGAAGTAGAACATGGTAATGATGGGTGTTCAGTTTTTATGTCATCCACCAATATTAACAGAGCAATTACTACTTTAGTTATATGGTTCTTATCCCACAGCTGACATCATACTGCAAGAACTGAATCCTAGAAATCTTGGCATTCTCCCTTGAAATGCAGCCACAAGAAAGATGAAAATCACAGCTAAAGGGAAGGTTGGCTCACAGGTACTCCCTGAAGAGGCAAAACAAGGTGCTAGATGAGCTGGTTTGACCATACATCCAAAGTCAACAAGAAACTTCATTTCATGGGAGATCGGGTAATCTTGTATTGTGCTTATGATAAATATTTGCAAAAAGACCACCATGAAAATATCTCCACCTTCTTGCCAACATCAATTTCAGAGAATGAGGAGGCAAAGAAATTTTATGGAGAGCTCAGTAAGACCCTCCAAATTAATTCAAAATACACTCTGATAGTCAGTGGCTCCACTGCAAAGAAGAAAAGACAGTGAAAAAATGTGTTGGAAAATAAAGTGCTGGAGGAAGAAACAATAAAAAACAAAGTCTTGAAACTGAAGAGAAGCTTCCTACCAGTCTAACATAAATACTTTCTTCAAGAAAATATTTGGGAGTCATTGAACTTCTAAAAACAAAACAAAACAAAACAATCACAAACCCTCTAACTGATTTTATATGACTGAACAGGAAAAGATTGGTTATTGATGTGGGAGTTAGCTTGGAACCTTCCATCTGAGAAAAGCAAGCCACACCCACTGATTTCTTAGAGCAAAGGCCAAAATCAATCTCATAGTAAAAGAAAAAAGAATAAAAGTGTGAAGAGCTTACAATGTGAACCAGCTCTGATCTGGCTGACTTGAGTTCTTCACATAAGAAAATAAGAAGTAAATAGAAGAACAGACCCAGGTTAGCACTATTCCTAAGGAAGTTCAATGTTCCAAAGTCCATCACCACAACAAGGAAAACAAAGGAGCCTAGAGACTGCTTTGGCTGATTACCCCTTGACCTCCTTGTCTGGCAGGAACATGGCAGCCACTGATCTGTAAAATCACTGAGAAAGATAGAAGAAGAAGGTGAGTGACATCACCTTGGAAAACAATGAGCACAAGTGGAGACAAACATGCATAAAGAAGTCTAAGCTAAGAAGTCTAAGTCTAAGCACAGTTGGTTAAAAGGCATTTAAGATGAAAATGAAGGAGCATAAAGCAAAGCAAGGTGCAGAACATCCACCAAGAGGTTCATGACAGACTCTTCTCCATCAGGAACCATGGAGTCTCCACATCTACAGTCCCCCATGTGCTGCATGGAGAGGTGGGAAGACCACCAGAGTAAACACCAGGGGAAGGAGGAGCTAGACCATCTCCAAATACCCAGGGAAAGCCAGTGCTGAAGGTGACCCTTTGTGGTTTCTGATCAGATGGTGGCATTGAGTAGCCCCACTCTCCTGGTTACAATAAGAGGACAACAAAAATGGAGAAAAGGCACTAGGTAGAAAGAATACTGATCCAGAAACTCAAAGAGAAACAAGGGTCAGCTCATTTATCCAGCCCAGAAATGCACAGAAAGTCAGCTCAGAGTCCAGGGGACCTCCTGCCTATGCTGGGGATAGCACAAATAAGCAAGCCAGCACTCTCCCCAGCCATAGGCCAAGGCACCTCAAACCTGCACAGCTCTGCTCCCAGGAAGTGGGAGCCCACAAGTCTTAGACAAAGAAGTTTTTTTTGTAGGGGGGTCAGAACCCTGCAGCAATCAGGCCATTAACATGGGACCAAGCAGGAGGCAGGAACTCTGACTGAAGGGTCCCAGAGAGCCCCAAAGTCCAGAGTACTCCAGCCTCTGATGCTCTGGGAGCCTTGAAAACCAAAGAACTCCGAGCCCAGACAAATCAGGGAATAGGGATCATAAGCCCATCAGGGATCTGGATGCAGACACTGGGAACTTGGGGAGCCATCAAGGTCAGGAACAAGGAGAGCTCATCCAAGAGGGTAGAACTGAGGCAGAGTCTGGATCTGGAGCAGGAACCAAAGATTGGAGGCAGGAGGAAGCCAAAGGTGCTGAGTAATAATGATAATGGCAACTGGCAGTGAACATTTATCTGGTGCTTAAAAATTCACAGCACACAAACATGCATACAGATTCTGTATAGATGTGATCAGACACATTCAAATGCACAATCCCATTCCCTCCCCACAGCCACCCAGGGAGGCAGCTGCTGCTCTTATGGCCAGAAGTGAAGGAATGATGAAATCGTGAATCCAGGAGAAGAGAATAATTCAACAATCCCAACCAGACAGAGCTGCAGAGAAAAAAAAAGATAATTTGGCTGGGCCACCAGAACTCCCAGAGTGCCTGGAAGAAATGAAACAAGAGATAAAAAAAGAAATGAAGTTGTAAGTGAAATGAGTTCTGGAGGAAAGAATCGGGAGAAGAAATAGCTCAGAACTGAGGACTGAGAAGACACAATTTTCATGGTCCCAGTTAAGAGACTGGTTTTCAAACTATTTGAAAGAAGGGAGAACATTTGGAAAACTAATGAACCTTATTATGAGCAGGAGGGAGAAAAGTAACCAAGAAAATGTACCTGATAATCCACACCCTGACTCACTCACTTGCCTAAAAAATCTTTGAAAAGGGGGCAACTAGGTGGTGCAGTGAATAGAGCACTGGCCCTGGAGTCAGAAGAACCTGAATTCAAATCCAGCCTCAGATACTTAACACAAAAAAACTAGCCATGTGACCTTGGGCAAGTGTAATGAAAATGCAGATTTGAAGATCTTCCCTGCCCATAGGCCCTTTGATTGGCTTAAGAGACTTTGACTTAAGTGACTCTGAGAACCTTCCTTGATTTGAAAATATACTCTGCCCTAATAGGCTGAATGTGGTCACATGGAGCCTGTGGTAGGAGGCTTGGTTTTCAGGAATGACCACACCTTGATGCTGTGTGATTGGGCAGTGGGTCAAGAAGGTGGTTACATTGTCTGGGCCAGGAGAAGACTATATAATCCCTGATTTGAGGCTTTGCTTTGGGGCTCACTTTGAGAAGTGTTGTGTGATTTGACCAGATGAGACTCTGGGAAGCCTTTGTTGAGAGCCCCCCCGGCTTTGAAAACCCAGATGTTGATGCTTCCCTCTCTGGTAACTGTGATTTGGTATTGATATAATGGTTGGACGGTTTGGAAGCCTGTCTGTTTGATCTGTAAGTTCTGTAACTCTGAAGTTTGGGGTGCTGACCTTTTTCCCCTGAACTAGGTAATGTGTGTTTGTTTGATTAAAGTAAGCTTGTTAACCCAATTTGAGTTGCCTTCCTTTTGAAAAGCAGATCTAAGAACCTGTGTTGGCAGTCACCCTGGGGATATTGGGGTGCTTGCTGCTACAACAAGTCACTTAACCCCAATTACCCTACTGTCATACACAGGGGAGTGGAGGCAGACCAATGTGGGGACCAGGAAAAGCCCTAGGTAGGAAGGAGCTGAGCTGTGTTTGGAGGGAAGCAAGAGATTCTGAGAGGCTGAGTTGAAAAGGAAGTGCCCCCAAGACATGGAGACCACTAATGCAAAGGACTGGCGTTGGGAGATGAAATATCCTCTATGGGGAAGAGAAGCAATTTTTTTAAGATTATAAGTTGCAAAGACTTTGATGGTGATTTCTTCACTGGAAATTTCCTACACCAGTGAAATCCCAATTCCGGACCGCAAAAGAGAGGAAGAGAGGGATGAAGGGATGGGATGGCAAAAATGGAGGGAAAGCTTACTTACATCAGGAAGATTTGGGTTCAAGTTCTACCTTCGACTGGTCGCCCTGTGTAAAGTCACTTCTTATGCCCCAGAATTTCTTCAAGTAAGAGAAAGATGGCAGAGCAGCTTTGGCAGCGGGAGTGTCCTCACCAGGAGCTCCTTATGCTAATGAAATCTTCAGTCTAGACAAAATTCAAATGTAAGCGGGTTTGAAAAACTGACTCCCTCCTTTTTTACAAGATGGCGGAGGTGTAGTTCATCTGAAAAAGATCTGGGGGTTTGAATGAACCACAAGCTCCATTAGGAGTCAACAGTGTGAGGTGACAGCCAAGAAAACAAATGTGTTGTTGGGCTGCATTAAGAGGGACAAAGGGAAGCGAGAGTCACTGTGGTCTGCCCTGGTCTGATGTGGGGTGATGATAGAAGGGAGACTAGGTATCATTCACCTAGCGCTTTCGAGTTAGTCAAGTGCTCGACAAATATTGATTACCTCTTGTCACCCTCACAACAGCCCCGGTCCTGTTATAATCTCCATTTTACAGCTGAGGAAACTGAGGCGGGCAGCAAGGAACCGATTTGCCCAAGGTCTCACAGCGCGTAAGACCTGGTTCCCCCAGCGGCCTTATTCAATCTATAGCAATCTGTGGTCGATCGTGCTGTGCATCTCGTTTGAGGAAGGACTATGGGAAGCTGGAGGATTCAGAGGACAACTCGGAGGCGAAAAGGCTTCCCCTTTGTGCCAGACTGTCTCAGCTTGGCCCTGGAGGGCTGAACCAGGACCAGTGAATGGAAGCTACAGGAGGGCAAATGTAGGAAGGAAGAACTTTCTGAGGAGGAGAGCTAGAGCAGCTGGCCCAGAGCACCTTGGTCTGGTGAGCTCCCCTCCGCACCGAAGCTGGACAGCTCCTCCTCGGCTTTGTTGCAGGGACGTGGTCCAGGGCGAGGCGGCCTCTGAGAACCCTTCCAGGTCCGGGGCCTAAGAACCGAGATGCGCCCAAGGCTATCCCTGGTCCAGGGGAAGCTGGTCCGCAGATCCTGCCTCCACAGGCGTCCACGGTTCCCACGGGTTTCTCTCTTTCCTCTCCGTTCTTGGTTATCATTTCAAATGAGATCCAAGGAATTGCTCGCCACCTCCGCGCCAGAGAGAATGATAATGAACATTTAAGAATTCAGCTTTTGACAGGCATAAAATCACTGAAAATACATTTCACGGTGGAGTGCTCGGGGGAGCGGCAGCACCGCAGGCTCCCGATGACTCACCCCACCCCCGCTCGGAAGCCGCGCGGGGCTGGGGCAGTAGAGAGCATCTCCGAGCTAGTCATCCCATCCACCCAGCCCTGAGGGCATTTTACAGACGGCGGAAAGCCAGGCAGCCCAGAAAGTCCTGGGTGGTGTGCTCCCCCACCCCAGTAGAGTAGAAGCCAGGGTGGCCTTGATGCACATTTCAGGCTTTTCTCGAGGTGCCCAGGGATTGTGTGCATAGAGGGGCACGTGGGTGTGTTTAGGCGTGTGAGCAGGATTCACACCGGTCCCAGCAGGTGGGTGTGTTTGGGTGAACACACCCGTGCTCATGGGCACTGCCTTGTCTCAGGAGCAGTGAGCTTGCTCAGCTCAAGGGCCACCTCCTAGGAGCCCGTTAGTCTTTCCCAACCCCTGAAACAATGGGTGTGTGGGCGTGGCTCCCCCAGCAATGTCAGCTCCCTGAGCAAAGGGCCTATGTAGCACAGTGCCTGGTACTAAGCAGTGCTTACAGAATGCTGTTAGAATGAAAACAAAATGTCCAAATGGGAAACCCAGGGTCCTCTCCTCATCTGCCAAAGTGGGGGAAAAGATGATTGGCAGTGACAGCCCTGGGAGGTCAAGAATCATAAGGAAGGAGAGGGGAAAGAGGGAGGGATAGGAGGAGTGGAAAGGGAAAGGGAGGGAAAGGGGGAAGGGGAGGGAGAGGAAAAGAAAGAAGGAGGGACAGAGAGAGGAGAGAGGGGGGAAGGGATAGGGGTCGAGGAACAAGAGAGTGTGAAAAGGAGAGAGGATGGGGGGGGAGAAGAAGAGGAGGAGGGAGAAGGGAAAGAGAAGGAAAGGGAAACAGAGAACGGCTGCTCTCAGGCTCCTGCATGACCCTAGCAATGCTAGTTGACAATAAAACAGTATTTCAAGATGTGTGTATCAGTTCACATAGTTGACCTCATTTGATCCGAACACCTGGGGAGCTTCTTATTTCGGAGGCAGATTGGCCTAATGGGCAGAGCACTGGACCCAGGGTCAATCTGTCCTGAGTTCAGATCCTGTCACTACCCCTAACTGTGTGGCTGTGACATAGTCATTAACCTCAGAGCTAATTTCCCTATCCACAAACGAGGAGGCGAATAGGTGTGGTAAAGACCTCACACAATGATCGTGATGATCAATGATCGAAGTACGTGACGGGCTTTGTGAACCTTACAGCGCAGTATAGAAACCCTGACTGTAACAATTACCTCACCTTACAGGGAGAGTCATGGTGCCAGCATCTAGCAATGGACCCACCAACCTACATGAGACCCTTGGGAAGCAGCACAAGGGCAGGACCAGAAGACATTGCTGCACCTATGGTCTCAGAGGTGAGAACTGTCCCTCCATGTGTGCATGCCTCTACATGGGTGCCTTAATCATGTCCATTCAGCCCACTTGTTCTTGTAGGAAAGTAGGTTTGTGGGGGCTGGACGTATGGACACCATATTACTATTTTTCTATGTTATTTTGTTAAATGCATTTGTTTTTAACTAGTTGTTTTCTCTGGCTGATAAGTATAAGTAAAAACATTGGTAGGGGCTCATGAGTCATGACTTTTTGAGTGGGTGTAGATAGGAAGAGTGCTTTGAATTTGGGTTAACATTTCTGGAGGATACATATGTGATAAGGGGCAACACAAGACACTATTCACAGATGAGAAAGCTGAATAGGTAAATAATTCCTCCATGGCCACAAAATTAGTGTTTGAAGGGCAATTTCAGTGCAATCCCCTCCTGATTCACAGCCCAGGGATCTGACTTTAAACCTGAGGCTTCTAAAAAGATGGGAAAGGTGAAGAAACCAAGCAACCAGGATTCTCTAAGCTTGTCCTATGTGCTGGGAGCTGTGTTAAGTGCCTGGGAACAAAAAAGAGAACTGAATCTTCTCTGCCTTCAAGAAGCAGACGTCCATTCTACTGGGAATAGCTCAGATTTCCATAGCATTTTAAGGTTTTCAAAATGATTTCCTCAAAAAACTGCATGGTGGGTATGGCAAATATCATTATCCCCCTTCTAGAGATGAGGAAATTTAATGACTATCCCAGGATCACAAATGCATCAAATGTTGAAACTGAAATTTGAATCGAATCCAGGTCCCCTGACTCTGTCCCAGCTCTGTGACCCAATGGATAGAATCTTGAACTTGGAGTAAAAGAGAACTGAGTTCAAATCTAGCCTCAGATACTTCGTTGACTGTGTGATCCCAGGCAAGTCATTTCATGGCTTTTTGCCTTAGTTTTCTCACTTGCAAAATGGGGATAATAAACCTCCCCCTCCAGGGTAGTTATGAAGTCCAATGAAATAATCATAGCACATTATAGGTGCTTAAATAAATGCTGTTCCCTTGCCTTCCCTGTTCACTTGCCCATTGTGGCTGCTATGTTTTGATCATTTACATACATTTTCGACAGGTAACAGTATTTCTGGCTCCCTTGGCAGCTGAATGCTCCTATTTCCTTGCATTGCCTGGCTTCAGCTGGGGTCCCACCCACCACACCCATCAGCATGTCTTTGACAGGTGCCAATGTTCCCCCCCCCCCATATGCAAAAAGTGAGGCATAATCCTTGCTGTCCCATTATCGGTTTTCTTTGTGAGCAGGAAACCCCCAGCTCAGCAGCCAGGCAGTCGGACAGTCTGGCAGCCAGGCAGTCCAGCAGCCAGACAGTCCAGCAGCCAGGCAGCCAGGCAGTCAGGCAGTCTGGCAGCCAGGCAGTCTGGCAGTCTGGCAGTCTGGAATTCCTTTACCCATTGTTGGTGGCTTCAGTGGGTGACCAAGCAGATGCACTGGGCAGTCAGCTGCCCAGAGGACCTCCCAGCATCACTTACTTATTTGCTTTTGATGAATTTTTTTTTTACCCCAGAGGGGCTCCACCTTCCATGATCTAAGCAAATCATATTCACAATTTGAAATTGAATCATTTTGTGGCATTGTCTTTGTATTGACTCTCTGCAGTCCTCCTTGGTGTTCCACTATGGCATGGAAAGGCTCTCTGGGGAGGAGTCCTTCTATCTCTTCCTCCAAAGCTCTTCTCTGGTCTTCCGCATCTCTCCTCCCAGGCCACGAAGAGATGAGGGAGAGTGCTGGATCTGAGGTACAAGGACCTGGACTTTGCCACTTACTGCCTTGTGACCTTGGGCATGTCATTTCCTCTCCCATCCTGAGCTTTTCATTCCTAAAATGAGGAGAAGGGATTCTTTTTCTTCTAAGGTATTTCCTGGCTGCAAATCTCAATTCTATGATCTCTGACCTCTGCTCTGGCCTCATGTTCCTCCTCCACAATTTTAGCTGTCCTTACACTACACCCACCATAGGAGACTCCCTTTGTCCCCTCTAGGGTCCCTCCTTCACAACTCACTTCTGCTCTGCCATTCCTGCCTAACACACATGTGCCTGTGAGCAGAAGCAATGCCACATCTCAGTGGCTCATGCCCCTGACAGTCCATCAGTAAATAAGCATGGCAGTGCCCTGAGTGTATCTTGCTCTGGCAAGCTATGCACACACATCAGGGGCTGGCATTTTACCGTCCTTGAGACCTGGGGGATGCTAGGAGTTCCCTGGTCAGTCCCTGAGAAGGTCTCAGCTTAACAAGAGTCAGCATTCATGGAGTTCAGGAAGGTCAGCAAAGCAGCATTTCATTTGATCCTCGAAGCAACCTGTGGGACAGGAGAGATTAAGATTTTGTCCAAGAGCCAGGGTGGGGGTTGTTAGGGAGTGAAAGGAGAGGAAATGGGGATGATTGGTGGTGATGCTTTCAGAAGCTTGGTCTTGATGGGAAGGGGAGAGGACGAGCTTAAAGGGGTCAGGGGAGCTATGGGGTGGGGAATGGATCCTTTAGGCTAAAATATCTAAGGAAGAGCTGGATCCCCTGCGGAGATGGCCCTGGGCTCTCCTCCACCTGCCATGCTCCCTGACATTGGCAGGATCCTGGCTGGTGCAGCTGCAATCACTTGGTGGGGAAGCCCCTATTCTTTTTCTGGTTCCCCTTGGCTGCTGAGGAGAGAAGTGGATTGAATTATTACCCTGGAGGAATGGGCCCAGCATGGAAATGTAGGAAGAGGGGGCCCATTCAGTCCTTCTGGTGAGCTGAGCTCCTTCCATCTCAGACTGGTCTCCCAGTCACGGCTCTGGCCTCCCATGGGTTCTGGTGCTTCCATGGAGCACAAAGGCCCAGGAGCCCAGGACCAGTAAATGAATCTCATGGCCAACCTGCACAATAGTTCCCAGTGAGAGAACCATAGTAAGTTCTCAGCCTACAGCAGAGTGAGCCTGGCTGCAGGAGGGGCAGGTCCATTCCCATGTTTCTATAGGGAGTTGTGAGCCAGCATACTCCACCATGGGTACTGCTGCCTGTCAACAGCTTGAGACTTGTCTACAAAATCATCTGGGTGAAAATAAGTTGCTCCAGATGCGTGCCCACCCTGCCCCAGAGGCCCCTGACTTTGAAAGCCTGGCTCTCTGGAGAACCTGCAGAGAGAGGGGAGAATCTGCTGGACCAAGGTCCAGTGGGCACCAAACCTTTGTTCAAGGCTGTGTCTGACTCGTGCTCAGAGACAGGGCCCCCATCAGCTCAGACTCCTGAGATTCCAGAGACTCCAACAAGCCAAAAAAACCCTAGGTGAACCTGAGGAAGTGCTCTGGACTGGCCAGGGGGTCATCCCCTAGCCTGCTGTGCAGAGTGCTTGTTCTTAGTGTCCTGGATTGTAAAAGAAGGGCTCCATTGCTCCCTGGGATCTCTGAGGAAGCTTCCAGCTCCATGTTAGTTGGGATTATGGCCAGCAGGGGATGGGAAGACCCCCAGAGATCACTTCCGTTGGAGCACAGCAGTTCTGTTGACCCTGACTGTGGGCACCATCACCTCAAGTCCGTGTTTCTTCCTGGGATCCCTCCAAGCAGGCAGGGACCCCTGAAGAGCCAGAACACAGGAAAGCAGTGCATGGTTTCCTTCTCTGTGGGACCTTTCTCATGGTTTCCAGAATCTTCAGGAAAACAAGTTCCAGCTTTGGGTGGGAGTTTACATTTACTTCCTGGGTCCTCCCAGTTCTGGGAGGTGATGCTGGTATGACGGCCCTCACCTTAAAGCCCTCGGTCAGGAGCTAGCATTATTGCTTATTATCATCATGATTAATGGTAGTATTACCAATCCACACATTCTTCCAGCATCCACCTTGGCCACTGCCTCCTCTGCTCCTGTGACATCTGGGGGCCCCTCAGAAGCTCCACAGCTGATCCAACAAGATGTCTTGTTATGGTTCCCCTCCTGAGACACCCCCTGGTGGTGGCTTCCACCCCGTCGTTTGGATGGTGCTTGTCAGTGATGGGGAGAGCTGACCATTCGCCCTAACGAATATTTCCCTTGCTCTGAATCTTTACTCTCTCCCTTTACTGACTTTTTAAAAAAGAGTATCATGAAGCTTCTTGCCTGGGACCTAGCATGGCTTAAATATTAATGAGCACAGGAGACTGGCAGGATTCATATCTCTTTTAATTGACACTTCTTGGGGTTCTTGCCTAGAGACCTTTGCTGAGCCAGTGGCAGATAAAATGATGGCAGATCCCATATGTAGCAAATTCAGCACAAGCAAATCAGTGAGTTGAGCTGAGCTAGGGAGCTGCCAAGGCTTCACTGACAGCATTGAAAGGAGGAGCCTCATCTCCAGGCATCCCGGACTCACCAAGAGCATGGTGGGGGGAGGGCCAAAATGGCGGCCCCGGGTCTGTTCATGCACAAGTTGGAGGTTTATACATGCGCTGGGAGAGCAAACCATGGCCCAGGGCAGGGACTGTTGGGTCAGTCGTGAGTTTTGGTCCCTATAACTCTGAGAGAGGGTCCTGCATGGGCAGGTTTTGGTAAAGTCAGAGCTGCCGGTTTTGGGAGACAGGTGGAGATGTGTGTTTAGGCAGAGGAAACATTGGCTTCCCCCTTAGCCACCTGAGGGCTCATATATATTCATGGATCTACACACATTCACACACGTATCTTTATACTCATGTAAGAAGGAACCAAGCAGGGTGAAGGAATATGACAAGCCTTCAGGGCCAGCCAGAGGTTAGTTGGAGTGCTCCCTAGCCTCCTCCACCAGTTGTGAGGTCCAGAGATCTATAGGTAGAGACAAAAGACAGCCACCTTGTCCCCCACTCTAAATAAGACACTGGAAAAATTCCTCAGTGGAGAATGAGAAGTGGAAAGTGGAAGGGAAGACCTCAAAATGGGGCCCCAGATAAAGAGGCTGAGAGGCTGAGCCTGTGGGCACCAGATGGCTGCCCTCTCCATGCCCAATGGGCACTGAAGCTGGGTATTGGGAGACTGTCAGCACAGGGCACCTGCTGGCCCAGGCTAGCACATCTCTCCTTCCCTACAAGGCCGGTTATTGGTCTATTTGCATTTGGGGTCAGGAACCAGGGTTTATCCCAGGACCAGAGGGTCACAGCACAGTGTAAGTAAAGCTTGTGTACCAAGCTTTGGTATTGGCTTGTTACTTCTGGATTGGCCACAGGCTCAGCCAATGACAATCCAATGTGTCTCAGAGTCCCCAGCCCATGATGGTGCAGTGAAATTAGGAGCTTCCATGTGTGAGCTTGTCAGAGAATGAGAGTCAGCGCTGTGACTCAGTATGTGACCAATCCCTGTGGGCATGCTAACAGCAGTGCTGGGGCTCAGCCCCTGGGAATGCTGGTGCCCT
The DNA here is from genome assembly GCA_011680675.1 of Gymnobelideus leadbeateri. Classification (NCBI taxonomy): domain Eukaryota; kingdom Metazoa; phylum Chordata; class Mammalia; order Diprotodontia; family Petauridae; genus Gymnobelideus; species Gymnobelideus leadbeateri. The sequence goes on along the minus strand of WOXC01011118.1, from coordinate 57,954 downwards.
GAGGGGCTCAGGAAGCTTATAGGGGGGAGGAGGAGGAGAGGAGAGGCAGCACAGTGGAGGATCTGGGCTCAGGTCCCACCCCTGACCCAGACTGGTCTAAGCCCTGGGAATACTAAGAGAGACAAAGAGAAAGACCATCCCTCCCCTCAACAGCCCCAAATTGAAGCTGAAAAGGGGGAGAAAGGAGGTGACCAAGGCTAGGGGACTGTTGCCTGGGCTTTCTCAAGGCCCCAGATAGCTGGGAAACCACCAGAGCCAGGTAGGACAAACCTCTCCTCTGTCTCAGGAGAGGGTGGTTCTGTGTTCAAAGGAATAAATGAGTGAATGCTGGCCCCAGTGCCATGTCTGGGGGTTGTGTTTGAATCCTGCCCCAGACACTGCAACATCCCTCCTCCATCCCCTCCTTTGTAAACCTTGAAACGGTGCAGGAAGTGTTTCCATTCTGGCCCCAGGCTTGTAGCCTCTCTGGCATGAATGGAGCATGGGATAGCCCTGTGGATGCTCAGCCCAGGGGGGCATCTGGGAGAGGCATCAACGCGTCTCACCAGGTGGGCACAGCCACATCTGGCCGGCCAGCCGGCTGGCCGGCCTCCAGTCAGATTTCTCTGCTTTTCTTCCCAGCCCAGGCCAGCCAGCTGGACCATTTCCAGGGGCTGAGACTCTCCTAGCTCCTTGTGGTGGGGGTGGGGGGAGATGATCCAGAAGTGGAGGGGGATGGGAGAGCCTGCTCCCAGGAAGTGCTCAGACCTGGGGAAGGGGCTGCTCAAAATCGGTCACATTCCAACAGGGACAGAGGAGAAAGAAGCAGGTGCAGAAGAAGGCACATTCCACTGACATGAAGTAATTCTTAAGAGACAGTGATTAGATTCTGGCCAGAGCCTCCAAGGCAGTGCATGGTCTCAGGAAAGACCAGACCTCCAGGCTGTGGAGGAGTTTCAGCTGCCATCCTGCTGCCACTAAGTAAAACAAAACTCTGATGGCCATCCCCACCCCCCACCAGCCTGTCTGTTCAAATGGAACCTCTTAAAATCTTACCTGAGCTTTTGTGCATGTGTGTCTGTGTGTGCATGTGTGTGAGTCTGTGTGTGTGCATGTGAATGTGTGTGTCTGTGTGTCTGCATGTGAGTGTGTGTGCGTGTCTCTGTGTGTGCATGTGTGTTCATGTAAGTGTGTGTGCATGTGTGTGTGTGTGTGTGCATGTAAGTGTGTGCATGTGTGTGTGCATGTGTGTGAGTGTGTATGTGCACGTGAGTGTGTGCATGTGTGTGTGAATATACATGTGAATGTGTGTGAGTCTGTGTGCATGTAAATCTGTGTCTGTGCATGTGAGTGTGTGAGTCTGTGTTTGCATGTGAGTGTGTGTGTCTGTGTGTGCATGTGTGTGAGTATGCTTTTGCATGTGAGTCTGTGTTTGCATGTGAGTGTGTGTGAGTCTGTGTCTGTGTATGTGAACATGTGAATGTGTAAGAGTATCTGTGCATGTGTGTGTGCATGTTTGTGAGTCTGTATGTGAGTGTGTTAGTGTGTGTCAGTGTGTGAGAGTGTGTGTGCATGTGTGTGAGACAGTGTGTGTGTCTGTGTGTGCATGTGAGTGTGTGTGATTGTGTGTGCATGTGTGTGTGTGTCTGCATGTGAGTGTGTAAGAGTGTGTGTTCATGAGTGTGTGTGTGTGCATGGGAGTGTGTTCATATGAGTGTGTGTGAGTGTGTGTGTCTGTGTGTGCATGTGAGTGTGTATTTGCATGTGAGTCTGTGTGTATGAGTGTGAGTGTGTGTGTGTGCATGTGAGTCTGTGTTTGTATGTGAGTCTGTGTGTGTGCGTGTGAATCTGTGTGTGTGCATGTGTGTGTCTGTGTGCATGTGAGTCTGTGCATGTGTGTGTGAGTCTGTGTGTGCATGTGAGTGTGTGTGTGTAGATAGATGTATGCAGACAACAGAAAACGTGCATTCTCAAAGCCGTTGCTTTCCCTCACAACAAAACCGCCTCCATACTCTGGTTTTTAAATGGCTTTGTAATGAGGGGAGGGCTAGAGTCTTCTTTGGATGCCAGTCAGTTGTGAAGTTCAGAATCTATAATTCAGGAGACAAAACCCACTTTTGGACCTCCTGTGAATAAAAGGAAGAAAAATGGAGAGAAAGTTTAACCGTGGAGATTTCGGAGAGCTGGGTACCATCATTGCCCTTGACCCAGAAGCCAGATAAGGACTCGTCAGGGGTTAGGTCTGACCAGGTTTGGAAGACTGACCAGGTGGGCAGGTATCCTGAGAGGAGTCTCCAGGAGCCTTTGCTAGATGGGGCACTCCCTGAATATGGATGCAAATGAACTCAGAAAAGTGGAGCCTGGTGCAGAGGAGGACAGTGCAGTGGTGAGAGAGCCCACCAAAGTCCTACCCCTGCCATGTGCTGGCTCCACAACCAAGGGAAAGGCTTAGTCTCAACGAGTCTTAGCCTCCCCGTCTGTAAAATGGTAACAGTGAGACTGGAATCATTTCCTCACAGGGCTCTTTAAAGGATACTCACTTGCCATTTCCTTCTCCAGTTCATATTATAGGTGAGGAAAACTGAGACAAACAGGGTTCAGTGACTTGTCCAGGGTCACACAGCTAGGAAGTGTCCAAGGCTGAATTTGAACTCAGGAAGATGAGGTTTCCAGACTCCAGGCCTGGGACCCCCTAGCTACACCTCCCATCTGCCCAGTGCCTTTTACTGAGTTGGCTTCTCTTCAGCAGCATGTGCCCTTCTAGCTTCCACATCCAAACAGCCTCTGGAGGGTAAGCTCCCTGAAGGCAGGGCCATTCGCTCTCTTGAACTGGTCTCCTGGTGCCTGGCACAGGCATGGACTGATGCCATCCTGGTATGATTGTTCTCTCTTGTTGAAGAGGATCGGTGGCATCACAGGTGATGTTTTGACTTGTTTGTGAATTGGATTCAAGTGAGGCAGGGCTGTGCAAAGTC
>WOXC01011118.1:0-50000 GCA_011680675.1 Gymnobelideus leadbeateri | reverse complement strand
GGGGAACACATGTTTCTGGGACCCATATATGGAAGGACAACACACCTTTGACCCTATAGAATGGCTGATGTCAGTGTCTTCTGGGTAAATATTCACCATAAATTCTTCCATTTGTTCTGACAAGTGAAAGGATGAATCCAATGTCATTTGAATAAAGTTCCCCTTGATGTTTGGCAGAACACTTGATTCTTCTCCTTGAACCCAGGATAAGTCAGTAAGTGTAATGTTTGTAGCATAGGCTCCTTCATGTCATGACCCTTTGAGAGACTGTCCACATCTCTGACAACCTAGGAATTTCAACATCTGATACTTCCACACTCAGTGTGAGTCCCCCCACCCCCCAACTCTCCTTAAAAGCACTCAGGTTCACAAGGCTCAAAGTGTGGACAATTTTATTTTCAGATCTAGGCAAATAAATAGAACTCATGTTATGGACCCAGAAAAAAGAACTCTACATGACATGGAGCAACTCTCTCCAGAGGTCTGAGAGCACTGGGTATTTCCAGAAGCTGTTCCCTCTCTATTTCTGAGTGGTCTCCTCAAAATCTGCCTTCTACCGAAGCTGCTATGCATGTAATTCACCACCAGGTGGTGCGGGTCCTCCTTGGCTGTCCCACAGGGCTCTGCCGTCTTCTACAACTCAGTCATTGATTGGAGTTTCAGCTTTCCCCACTACTCTGCAATGCTCTCTCCCACCCCGCCCCAGGCCCACATACACTAAAGCGCTTTCCTCCAGATGTCCCCCTCGAGCCACGGTTCTGTAAGGCTCTTGCTTAGTCATCGGGGCACCCTGCTTTCAAATTGGGATTCCTTTGGGGACTCCATTCTTTCAACAAACTTTCAGAAGTTTCTCTCCAATCTCTCTGAAGTCTCTTACAACATCCCAGGATCAGGGCACTGGAAGGAAGGCCTAGAAGTGCCTTCCCATGATAGTGTTGGGGAATGGGGGTGCTTCCATTTCACACCTTTGCCCAAAAAGAAACATTTTTCAGTCCCACTACATAGAAAAGGCTTGTGAGCATTGATGAGTTAGACAACGAGCTATCCCTGCTGGATGGTCACGCCTCATTTTTGGCTCTCCTTACAGCAGAGTCCTTAGAGTGACCTTGAACACTTTATACCCTTGGAATGACCAAAAAGATTATGTCTGGCTACACTAGGGCTTGCAGGGTTTGGGGAAGCACTTTAATGCTTCCTTCTTTCCCCTCTCTCTCCACCACTCCTTTGACTCATGGGGTCCTTCTTTTAATGCTAGTTTGTGAGTGAGAAATTATGTACCTCTATGACGTATAAGATAGCACTTTTAAAACCAGAACTTTGAAATGCAAATGAATCCAGTTTTACTTTCCCCTTTAAGAGTTTTAATCAGTTTAGTTTCAATGCTCATTTTAAAAAATGTTCATGCCCTCAGCCACAGATTCTGACAGATGTAGCTGTCTTTATTGTTCTTATTCAGGACATCAGCAGCTCACATTTTCCTAACTGAGAAGGAGAAGGAAAAGGGGAATGATCCACATGGACCGTTTGGCCAAGAACTGAAGCTTGGGACTTTTCCAGCTCCGGTTTCATCATGGAGGCTTTGCCATCATCACACTCACCCCGGGTTTCCCTGGAGAGCACCAGAATTTAGTTCCTGTCTAGATCTTCTCAGCTCCCAAGGTAAGGATTCAGGCTAAAATCATACTAATGTAGTGTAGGCTTTTTTCAAGCCCACAAATAGCCAAGACAATCCTCCCCTCTCCAGTGAGTTTTAGTCCCCCAGGGACCTAGACAGTCTTCTCCACTTTCCCTTTGCACTCACACACCCACACCACTCCCAATTCAGAAAAACTCATCATTGTTAGAGTGGGATAGCCCGCTCTCCACAGGGACCTGTGCAATCTCTGGGTCTCATAAAACTGCCTTAGATGGAGGCCCCACCCCAAACCTAAGGAAAAAACCAGACTATTTATAAGCCATGCTCTCAGGGAGCCCCACTTTCTAGGGTCCCTGGAAAGACCCTGAGAGGGAAGGGGCTTTTCTACAACAGGAACTCTAGAGGGAAGAGGTCCAGCAGGGGGCTCCCCATCATGCTTCTGTCCATGGTGCTGCTCCAGGTCCAACTCTCAGGATTCCAGAGGCTGGGCCCCATTGCTCCTTCAGCTGGCCTCCATCCCTTCAGTTCCCAGATTCGTGGAGGAACCCTCATCACTCCCTTGCTTCCATCCCTCTAGAGAGCCAATACTGCATGTGTGTGCCTTGTTTCCCTCTCTCTGCCCTCTCGGTCCCTGTCCTCTCCAGGTCCTGCCTCTCTGCTCCTGGCTATAAAAGCCAACTCCACTGTTACAGCCAAGGGTATGAATCACTGAATTATCCATGAGTTTCCTCATCGATAGGTCATTGTGAGTGGAAGTTTTGGATGTGGAAAGAGCTCTGGACTCCAAGGACTTGGGTTCCAGTTCTGATCTAATATTTATTGCATGTGTGACCTTGGGCTGGGAAGTACCTGAAATCCCTTTTGCCCTAGGTCCAAGGACAGGGCAAGGAATTCATGCCCTTTAAGATTATACACATTAAAAAAAAAAATTCCTCACTCCTGTTGAACCCTCCAATCAAACAATTTTAAAAAACATCCCAACAAATGCCCATAGTTCATCAAATAAATTCTCACACTGGCCATGTCAAAAATGTCTCATTCTGGTTTTTTTTTTTTTTAAGTTCATCACCTTCCTAGCAGGCGTGGGCAGCATGATTCATTTCCAAAGCTGTTTTACCCCTAATGTTATCATCAGATGAACTATTCTCCCAGCTCTGCTCACTTCACTCTACATTAGACTAAAGAGGTCTCCTCTGAAACCATCCACTTTATAATGTCTTGTGCCACAATAATATTCCATTCTATCCACTTACTACAAACTATTTAGTCATTCCGCAATGGGCAGGTGCTGCCTCAGTTTCTAGTTTGGGGCTCCAGTTGAGCAGCTGACATAAGTATTAGTCCATGTGGGTCCCTTTTCTCTTTCTTTGATCTTGCTGAGCCCTGCACCCAGTAGATAGCCCAGCTGGGTCAAGGAGTCTGCACAATTTAGGGTTTTTAGGGCATAGTTCCAAATTACTCCTGAGAATGACTGGCCTCACACTGCCTTGATGTGTTTGTTTTCCAGCAGCCCTCCAACATTCACTATTATTCCTCTTTTCGTCATCTTTGTCAGTTTGATGGGTATGAGATGGAACTTCAAAGCTGCTTTAATTTGCATTTCTCTAATTATTCATCATTTGGAACATTTTTGTATAGATACTGATAGCTTGGATTTTTGTTCCTTTGAAAGCCACCTGTTCCTATCCTCGGGTCATTGGCAAAATAGCTCTTAGCCTTTAGAAATTTGAATCCAGAATTCATACCTTTTCAAAGAGATGTCATCATCATAAAAACAAAATTCTCAGGAAAGGGGCACACGGGAGATTTCCTGGCTTGTCTAGGGAGATTCCCAACTGATCAGGTGGGACCATGCCTGGGAACCCGAAGACAAATAGGAAAGACCTAAACTCTTCAATGATTTGCCACAGAAAACTTTCTGAAAGGGAGCTCCTTAAGGGGATTTGCTAATGCCTGAGCCTTTTAAAAATATGAACCAGTATTTTATTATATTATATTTATATTATATATATATTACATGATATATATATATATATATATACAACAGGAGGAGAGGATAATTACATTATCCTCTCCTCATGTTGTAGATTGAGTGACAGACTAGAACCCAAGAAAAATATCAGGATGGCAGTGACCCCTGAGTTTTGCAAGCTGGGCAGAGAATTGCAGAATTATATGACTCAGAGGTCATATAAAGCCACTCCGAGGCATTTTGTGACATAGGTTCCCTTCTTCAAACCAAATTGGGCTGTTTGTGGTCTGGATGAATTTTTAGATTAAAGGAACAAACATTCATTTTTTCCTGAGTTTCTCATGCTCTCCTGAACAGACATTCTGGGATATCCCAGAATGAAAATAGAGAACTATTGGGGGGATAGAGAGGTTGCCCAAGGAATGTCTCCGAGGATTACTGAATTCAACTGAGAAGCAAATATCGCACTACCAAGAGCTGACAAAGGCTACTGTGAACCAGCTTCTTGTGCTAGCCCCACACCTTCTGGAGGGGGTTATCTCTGATTCAAGGAGCTGGGTCATGTCAGCAATGACTTCTTCCAATTGGTCCTATGAGGGCCATGTAGCCCACTATCTGAGCTCTGCCAATGAAAGGTAAGATCCAGAGGCTCTTAGAAGAAGGAATTTGGTGAGACATCTCACTTGGACTTTGGAGAAGACAAAACTGGATTGGCAGCATGAGAAGAGCTGTCCCAGGAGGGAGGCTCACAGAGGTTTGGGCTTCCAGAAATGATAGGGATGAATGCCAGTCTAAGACCACAAGGGCTGGAAGTCAAACTCCATGAAAAGCACTGACTTTTTTTTTACCTTTTTGGAGGGAGGAAGGCAGGGCAATTGGGGTTAAGTGACTTGCCCAAGGTCACACAGCTAGGCAGTGTTACGTGTCTGAGGTCGGATTTGAACTCAAGTCCTCCTGACTCTAGGGCTGGTGCTCTATTCACTGCACCACCTAACTGCCCCAAGCAGTGATCTTATTGAGAAAAGCCAACCACAAGAAAGAGGTTAGAGTGGTGCCCGACACCAAGGGCACCAGAAGGGTTCAAGTTGTGACTAATCAACTGTATTTACCAGAGCTTGAAAGCAGCTCAAAGATCTGCTGGCCTCATCCCCTATTTTGCAGAAGTGGCAGCTCCAAGTGCAGGAAAGTGAGTTCAAGGTCTTGTGTTCTGTGGGAGGATCACTACAGGGTCATTACATGGAAGCCTGCCATGCTTAATCATGTAAAAACCCTCCCTGGGAATTGTGGAGGTGGCAAAAGGGGTGAGGAGGGCACAGATGAACCACAGGGCTAAGGCGACAAGATTCGAGTCCATCTAAGTCAAAGGTACAGGTAACCACACTCACCTACAGTGGTCTCCAAAGGAGCACATAGCAACCCTCTGTGTGATCCTTCGTCTGTCTCATTTTCAGTGGTTAGAGGTGCAGGTTTCTCAACCAGCCTCTGAAGTCTCCCATGGCAATCACTGGGAGCTCACACAGTCTTCAGAGGCTGAGAGCAGTATGGACACAATGTACTGTCATCCCCATTAAATAAATTGGAAGAGGACATCCGAGTCCCCCTCGACAATCAGGGCCTTGATAAGTTCTTGTGAAACTTTTAAATTATATCCTGTTTCAAGACCTATATATACCAAGCACTGAGGAAGACAAGAAGTTAAGTGACTTGCCCAGGGTCACACAACCAGTAAATGTCTGAAGCTAGAGCAGACTCAGGGCCATGGCACTCTGAGGATGAAGTAGCCTTGAGGGACCCAGCAAAGGACAGGTGCCTTCCCTCCTGTAATGTCAATGGGATTTGAAGATCTTCCCCACCCATTATTAATAGGCCTCACACAGAGCCTAACAAGGGAAGCTTGATTAGGGGAGGCTTGTTTTTTTGTTTTGTTTTGTTTTGTTTTTTCAGAAAGGCCCATACCTTCAGTTACTTTGTAATAAGAAAGTGCATCATGAGGGTTGTGATGCCCTCTGACCCTGAAAAAGAGGCATATATATATATATATATATATATATATATATATATATATATACACTCTGAAGTTAAGTTAGCATTTTGCTTTGGGGCTCACTCATTGTAAGTGTTTCTGTGATTTGGCCAGATGAAACTACGGGTAGCTGTTAAGGAGCCCTCCAGCTTAAAAAACCCAGATGCTGATGCTTCTCTCTCTGGTCACTCACTATATGTATAGCTTTGGTCAGACAGCTAGAAGCCCTGGGTGTTGATTTGTATCATTTTCTCTGTCTGTATTTTTTTCTGCTTGTAATTTCTGTTTGTATTTTCTCTGAAGTTCAGGGTGCTCACTTTTTCCCTTGAACCAAGTGAATGATATGTGTGTGTGTGTGTGTGTGTGTGTGATTAAAGTAGGGTTGTTGACCCCTTTAAAGTTGCTTCCATTTAGAAAAGCAGATCAAAGAACCTGTGCTAGCAGCCCTCCTGGGTATGCTAGGGTGCTTGTGGCTACGCCTCCTTCTCTGCCCAGAAGGGTCCAGGATCAGGGTTCAGCCTTAGGGTCAGTCACAGGCCCAGGGCTGATTGGCAGTTCAAACTGGACTTTGGACCCACATGACCTGTTTATACTTGAGTAGTCCGAGCATGGTTGACATGAGTTATTTACTGTATCTTGCTTGAGATACTATATAAAAGCCTTCAAACAGGGATGCCACCTCCAAGAAAGATAAAGGTCAGTCAGAAGGTGGGCATAAACTTATAGCATGTATCGGGCTTCACCTTGGCTGTTGTCCCTCATTCTTGAAGAGGGTCAAAATGACATCACTATGCCAGAGTTGAGCTATGGGGCTCTGTGGCTGATCAGACCAATAAGGGCTCAGAAGGCTGTGCCAACATTTGGGTGGGTTCTCTAAATTTGCACGTCCTGCATTTCCTTTGAGCTGTTTCAACTTTACTTTGCCCACAGAGCACATTGCGTTCCCTGATGAGGGCATGACACGCTCGGTGTCCTGTGCCAGGGTCTCCCATGTCATACAAATGTTTCGTAGCAACTGTTCTTACTGTGACATCTTAGTAAATGTTTTTCCTAAGTGTTCCTACTGCTATGACTGTTGATGGGAAGCACATTAATGGGGTGAGCTACAGTAGTAAGGATAGCCACCCCCATGGTAACCTCTATAACCTGAAGCAGCTGCCACCCTCTGGGGACTTAGCCTTGCCTTCACATTGAGGGAAGTATGCTGGAGAGAGTGCCACACTTAGGAGACACAAACAGAAAGAAACAGAGACCAAGAGACAGAAGATTGGCATGTCCCTGGAAATGGAATATTTCAAACATGTGGCTACCACCTCCTGGGAAGGCTATGCAGGGGCCTCTCATTTCAGTGGAAAGTTTGGCTCCTGTGGCTCTGAGAAATGCTGGGTGTCTGTGGTTCTAGGTTAAGGATCTCCAGTATTCTGTACTGGTGGGGTCGGGAGAGGTTAATGAGAAAAGCCAGTTAGTCCATTAGCTTTTTAATAAAGGGATCCATGAAAGGTGTTTTTCTCCTCTGCCTTTCAAAGGAGAACCCAGCAGGATCACAGCTGTCAGGCAGTGTTATGGCTGCTAAGTGTTATCGCTGTGGAAATGAACCCAAGCCATCAGCTGGCTTTCTAAAGGAATCTAATAACTTCCAAATACTGAGCTTCCAAAGACCCACATAATGTGGGGGAGCTTTTCCATTACGTTTTGCTGAGCATAAGATAAGCTTGCTTTCTTTTGCAAAGCTAATAAATCGCTGGTCCTGCTGGTGCCTGACATACAAAAAGCATCTGGAGAGAAGTAAAGTCGAGGATGACAGATAGAGGTAAATGGCCAGAATGCCAGGGAGGGTGTAAGGGAATGAGAACAGCCCTGTCTTTCCCCCCTTCTCTTCCATTGTTCCTGGATGGCTCAGATGGGGACAGTTTTGTTTCAAATCTGCTCCTGCTCCTCTCCCCTGCCACAGCTGGCTCTTGGACCCCCCTGCCCTCTTCCCTGTGCTCCACAGCTTGGATTTTGCCCCATGGTTTTGTGGCTCCTGATAAAACCAAGCCAGAGACCCCTTTGAAGGCTCAGTTCTCCAAGAACCTCATGGAGCTGGTCTCTTCCATGGCAGCTCTTGGGTCTTTGACCCTCAGAGGTTGGTCCCAGCAGCAATGGGAGACAGAGAGCGTGGTTTTTGTCTTCCTCAGTATCAGAGAGGTTTAGGGTCTGTCCTGGGGCTATGCGGTTGAGTGCTGAGACCAGAAATGCCTGTTCTACCCCCATTTCTGCCTCTGGCTGCTTTGCCCTTCAGACATCCCATGGCTGAAGGTAGGAGCCTCTTCTTCTGGTGCCTTCCATTCTGACTCATCACTAACCAGGATGCTGGCCTTTGGGTCAGAGGATTCAGATTCATACTTCCTGAGCTCCTTCAGCTACTTCAAGGGGCTGGCTGCCATTCTGAGCCCAGCAGGGAAGAATTGTATTGTGTGTTCAGAAACCCCATCCCTTCCATGTTTGGCCATGCTGGCTTGGCAAACAGGCACTGACCAATAAACCAGCATGCTTTTTGGCATAAGTGATGCCATAGCAGGTACTGTGCAAGGCACTGAAAATGCCTCAGAGCTCAAGGTCTGGGCTGGTCCTATTGACAATAGCCTCCTGCCACTGCCCAGCGAGTGGCTGAGTGATGACTGGCATCCTGGATGCAGTGGGCAAACCCTCATGGCAGGAAACAGGGAGGCTTCCTGGAAATCTCTCCTGGTCCAGTGGCCTGAGTCAGCCTTGCCCTATCTTCTCTCCCCTCCTCATGTGGGGTCTAGAAACATGCTACATTGGCTGGGGAGCTGGCCGATTGCGGATGTGAGCTGAGGCATCTGCCAGCCTCCCCTCTCACTCCTCAAAGACCTGTAGAACTTTGTTAACCTGATGCCAACTGCCTGATCATTTGGAGTAATGAGATCCCAAGGGAGCAGAAACACTAACACCTCCACGGGACCAATCCCTTTGGGCCTAAGGCAGCTTTCCACCGGCAAGGAAGTGGTCAGACATGAGGAGGGGGGCAGGCTTGGGGTTCTAGTGCTACTCCCTCCCTACCCCACCCCACCAACCACCTCTCCTGCTGCACCTGCATGGGGAGGGGATGAACTTCACCTATCCTGCTCTCCTACCACCTCTCCACTGGAAAAATGGTGGCCATCATGGGCAGAGACAGGTGTCCCAGGCAGGGGGAAGGAGAAGACTGAACCCAGCGACAGTTGTGGGCACAGCCCAGGGGGCACTGCACTCAGGAAAAACTGAGTGCTCTCAATCTTCCAGGATGCCATGTTCATTTGGGCTGAACACAGAGATTGTGGCTTCCACATGGATAGGCCAATCCCCAATGGCTGAATAGAAGGGAGTGAGTGTGTGTAAAGGGGCCATGGAGAGCATTGAAGAATGATGCCAGGACAGGTTTATAAGAGAAGGGCAGAACAAATCAAGCCCAGGGATCCCTCCACCTTCCCACCCCTCCCTGAGAAAGGTCGGGCTCACAAAGCCCCCATTTCAGTGAGTTCTCAGAGAGGCTCACTCTTCTGCTGGGCTGGCTATCTCTACCCCAGGGCCAAATTTCCTTCAAAGAGGGGTTCAGAGTACCAGTTCCTTTTGTCTCCCTTCCGTGTCAAGGCTTTCCTCCTAAGTTGCCATGGTTCAGTGATGCTCTTTGTCCAGATGATACACAGAACTACACAGTTAATCCTCACCCCTCCCCCAAATCCATGGGCTCCATCTTTCTTCTGAACCCCAGTCCAGTATCACCAACTGTCTGCTGGACATGCTCTGGACACCACGAACTCGACATGTCTGAAACATCTTCCTGCTTCTCTATTACTGCTGGGATGGACCCCCACCCCACGCTCCCCACTTTGGCATCATACCCAACGTCTTATACTTCCTCATGGCATGCCACCTGCCACTGCCCATATCCAAGTAGTTTAAAGGTCTCAATGATCCTGTCTCTACCCACAGGGGCCCCTCTCATGGACAGATTAGTCAGGCTCTTGCCTGCACAGCTCTGACAGCTGCCTTGTGACTCTTCTTATTCCGGGTACCCCCTCCACTTTGTCCTCCACACAGCTGCCCAAATGACAGGGGTTTTTTGTTTAATATTTTATTTTTCCTCAATTACAGGTAAAAACAAGTAACACATTTTTCAAAGACTGAGTTCCAGATTCTCTTCCTCCCTTCTCCCCCTCATTAAGAAGGCAGACAATTTGATATAGGCTATACACGTGCAGTCATGCAAAAGGCATTTCCATGTAAGTCTTGCTGCATTTCCATGTAAGTCTCGCTGTGAAAGAAAACAGAGATAACAATAAAAAAATAAAGAAAGTGAAGAAGGAGGGTCTTCGGTGTGCTTTCTCTGGAGCCGGATGGCCCTTCTCATCACAGGTCCTTCTGAGTTGTCTTGGGCGCTGTGTGGCTGCGAATGGTGAAGCCATCACAACAGACCATCCCTCCCACGACGATGCTGTCACTGTGTACAGCCTTCTGGCTCCGCTCACTTCACTTTGCACCAGCTCATTTGAGTTTCTCCAGGTTTTTCTGAGAATATCTCACTCATTTCTCATGGTACAATATTCCATCACAATCATAATAACTTATTCAGCCATTCCCCAACTGATATGATTCAACCAGCAAGTTGGCAAGACCTCAGTTCAAATGCAGCCACAGACATTAGCTGAATGACCCTGGATAAGTCACTTCACCTCCGTCTGCTTCAGTTTCCTCCACTGTATAGTGCCTAGCACATAGTAGGTGCCACATAACTACATAAAAATGCTAGTTTATCATTATTTTCTGCACCTGAGTCATCCAACCAGTAAGCTTGCATTTTGTGAGAGCTTGGGGGTGGGGTGGGGAGGGTCTTGCTGGCAGCCCCTGGGGACCTCTAACAGCAGGTTCTAATCTTCAGTGGGGAGCAGGCTTCTCTCAGGACAGACCAGGGACTTCTCCCTTCTACCCCATTCCCACTGCCACTCAACAGCTCTCCTAGGGAGCAGGGCACTTACTTGGAATTTGCTTTCTTTGGATTTCTTACCTGGAGCTTCCCTCCCCTCCCCCCACACTGAGGCTGACTTTTTAATGATCTCAGTCCCTTCTGGGGACTCCCTCCCTGAGGAATCATTTTTACTTGGTTGGGTGGGGGGGGGGGCCCTCCTCCTGCCAGGCTGAAGAGGAATGTCCCCAAAGCTATTCTCTCTAGGGCTGAGGAAGAGCAAAAAAAGTGTTTAAACCCCGAGAATTCTAAGTTAAGAAAAAAGTTTAAGGAGCACAAGGTTTTGTTTTGTTTTAAAGAAAAGGAGAGGGCTTGTGGAGCTGGTCTCCCAGGAAAAAAAAGAGATGGGGGTGCGAAGGAGGACCCTTCCTCCCACAGCTGCTCAGCCGATCAGCCTCTCTGACCCTTCTCCCCACTAAAAAATCCCTTTTCCCTATTACCAAATGGGGGTAGCCCCCAAAGAAATGGCTGCTATATTTTGCTTCATTTATTCCCAAAGGACCCAATTTCCAACTTTTTTCCCTGAGACCTGAGAAACCTCCAGGGGTGTCTGCTGCCTGGCCCCTTCAGAAATAAAACAAGCAGAACCCCCAAGGGGTCACTTAGTCACTGCAGCCTCAGAGAGGGAAGGCTTTGCAAAGCAAAACTGCAGCCCCTGTGCCCATATGCACACACGCCCTGGCTACCCAGCTCCCCCTCCTCTAGGAGATGTCCAGAGATGATCTCCAGGCACTTTCCAGTGACTTTCTACAGAGGGAAACCTGGAGATAAACAGCCCAAGTTCCAGGATGTTCTGGGAGGCCTGGCATCTCCATGATCCTCAGCTATCAGGCCTGATCCCAAGACACCAGTGTAAGAGCAAAAGGTCTAGAACGGTCCCTTGGTCCTTTAGGTACTGAAAATTCAGCCAACCTCCAGCAAAGAGGGTGCACTTCCTCAGTGGGTGCTATTTCAGGGGTCACTTACTTGTTGCATTCACCTTGTACATGCAACAAGGAAGAGGGAAGGAAGGAAGAGAAGAAGGAAGGAAGGAAGGAAGGAAGGAAGGAAGGAAGGAAGGAAGGAAGGAAGGAAGGAAGGAAGGAAGGAAGGAAAGAAGGAAGGAAGGAAGGAGGGAAGGAAGGAGGGAAGGAAGGAAGAGAGAACCAGGGAGGAAGAGAGAGAGAGAGGATGGAGACAGAGAGAGAACGTTGATTAAGTACTTATTTGATTTAAATTTGGGGATACAAATACCAGCACTCCTTTGGAGAGTCCAGGGTCTTCATTCTTCATCTCCACAGCCCCTGCCCTCAAGGAACTTACAGTCCAACTGACAAAGACAATACGCATCACATGGAGGGGAGATGGGGAGATATGTAAAAGGAGGAGCCATGTTGGAACCAAGGCAGATGGAGAAGAGGAAGAAAAGGGAGAGAGGCCTGAGGATGAGGCCTGGCTGAGGCCCCAGGAATCATTGATCAGGACAGCAGAGTCTCCTTTGGTGTGGGAAGGCAACTGGCAAGAAGGAGAAGCCCAGAGAACATGCCCTTGGGGGAGGAAGTTTGCCTTCCCCCCCCCCCTTTCCAGATGATTCCTCCTCCTTTTCCCCTCATCCTCTCCTCCTCCCCTTCCCTTCATCCTCCCCCTCCTCTCCTCCCCTTCGCCCTCCCCCTCCTCCTCTCCTTCCTCTCCTCCTTCTCCCCTCCCCCTCCTCCTCCTCTTTCCCCCTCTCCTCCTTCCCTTCCACTTGTCCTCCTCTTCCCTTCCTCCTCCCCTCCTCTTCCTCCTCCTCCTCCTACCCTTCCTCTCCTCCTCTCCTTCCCCTCCTCCCCCTCCTCTCCTCTCCTCCCCCTCTTCTCCTCCTCCTCCCCTTCCCGTCCTCCTCTTCCCCTCCTCCTCCTCCTCCTCCCCCTCCTCCTCCTCCCCTCCTCCTCTTTCCTCTTTCTCTTCCCCTTCTCCCCCTCCTCCTCCTCTCCTCTCCTTCCCCTCCTCCCCCTCCCCCTCCTTTTCTCCTCCTCCTCTCCTTCCCCTCCTCCCCCTCCCCTCCTTTCTTCCTCCTCCTCTCCCTCCTCCTCCCTCCCCTCCTCTTCCTCCCTCCCTCCCCCTCCCCTCCTCCCTCCCCTCCTCCTCTCCTCTTTCTCTTCCCCCTCTCCCCCTCCTCCTCCTCTCCTCTCCTTCCCTCCTCCTCCTCTCCCCTCCTTCCCTCCTACCTCCTCCCCCTCTTTCCTCTTCCTCCTCTTCCTCTTCCTCTCCCTCCCTCCTCCCCTCCTTCCCTCCTCCTCTCCCCCTCCTCTTTCCTCTTCCTCCCTCCTCCTCTCCCTCCTCCCCCTCCCCCTCCTCTCCTCTCTCCTTCCCCTCCTCCCTCCCTCCTCTCCCTCCTCCTCCCTCTCCTCCTTCTCCCTCCTCCTCTTTCCTCTTTCTCTTCCCCTCCTCCCCCTCCCCCTCTCTCTCCTCTCCTCTCCTTCCCCTCCCTCCCCTCCTCTTTCCTCTTCCTCTTCCCTCCTCCCCTCCCCTCCCTCTCCTCTTCTTCCCCTCCTCTTCCTCTTCCTCCTCCTCCCCCCTCTTCCTCCTTCCTCTTCCTCCCCCTCCTCCTCCTTCCTCTTCCTCCCCCTCCTCCTCCTTCCTCTTCCTCCCCCTCCTCCTCCTTCCTCTTCCTCCTTGTTTCTACCACCAGAATCCCTTACCTACCCCCTCTGCCAGTCCCTCAGAGACTCTCTGTGAGTTAGTGTCAAGGTGAGAATCACCAATGAAGTATGAGTTGATTAGCTAATTGGTTGGGGGGAAGGGGGACAGAGGGGAGGGAGGAGAAAGCTGTAGGCTCAGTCTCTGGAACGCCTTCCAGCCTCAGGAGAAGGGATCCTCACTTGGAGGAGTCTGCAACACGGTCCAAGGCTGGGGACAGTAGTGGGTGGCTGGCTAGAGGCCACTTCCAAGGGATGAGTCCTAGCCCACCCAAGAATGCAGAATCTCTGTGGAGGGGCTGAGCCCTGGCTGGCAACTGGGACAAGGCACAGCCAGTCCTGGCCCTAGGGTTCCTGGCTTGCCTGCCCATCTGTGATCGGCAGGTGTGGTGGTGGCAGCAAGGATGGGGACCTCCTCCTCCCAGGCTAGAACCAGGGCTGGGACTCAGGGCAGGGTGTGGGCACTGCCCTTCCCAAGACTGTGCAGGCTGCTGGGCTGCTGAAGGAAAAGGCGTGCCCAAGGGAATCTTGTGGTTTGGCTGCCAGGTCCAACAGCCTCCTGTGTCTCCATCAGGGGTGGCTGCTGTTCTGCTGGGGTCAGGGCTCCACCCTTCTGTGATTTGGCCACTGGATAGTGGGGGGCTGGAAAGAGGGACCCCTTTCTTTGACCTCGACAGCCAATCAGTAGTCCTCTAACAGGTGGTGTAGCCTGGTGGAAGAGGGTCGGGAGCCCTGGTACCACCATTTATAAGCTGTGTGACCACAGACTGATCGATCCCTTAACTACCCCCGAGGTCTCCTTTGACAATACACAGGGACCAGGACGTTCTGGGAGGTTCTGGTCTCGGCCTGGGTCCTGGGTGCTTGTTGGTGGTACTGGGGAGGGACAGCTCGTAGGAGAGGAAGTTTTGTTCTTGGGGATAACCAGCTTCCTGCAGAAGCCTGGGAGGGAACCCGTGTCTGATGACGACGACTTGGTGAAGATGACAGACAGGAGAACCTCAAAGCTGCATCCACTCAGGATCGATAATGAGCCACCTGGAGTGCCAGGCGGGATTACTCAGCGTTCAATTCCAGAGACTGGGGACCAAAGAACAGCCTGGGGCAGCTCGGGGACCCACATTCAGCATGACTGGCTGGCTGAGGGAGTGCAGGTTGGGCTTGCTTGGAGAGGCTCCCATCCTGCCAGCAGGCTGAGGCCTGCTCTGCTTGGGCCAGCAGGGGCCACAGGAGCCCACAGGTGGCTCAAGCAGTCACCGAGTGAGGGCTGCTGAGCTGCTGCTCCAGCTGAGGGGGCAGAAGCCTTAGCAAATCCATGAATGAGGGTAGGCCTCAACTCTAGGCGTTCTCAGGGCAGGACAACCTCCTGGTCCCTATGAAAAGTCACTAATGGGAAGACCCTCTCTCCCCCTCCCTCCCTCTCCCTCCCTCTTTCCCTCCCTCCCTCTCTCCTTCTCTCTCCCTCCTTCCCTCTCCCTCCCCCTCCCTCCTCCTTCCCCCCCTCTCTCTCTCCCTCCCTCCTCCCTCCCTCTCTCCTCTATGAACCACAGCTCTCTGGGGGTTAGGGAGCCAGCTTTGGGGGTGGAAGTCAGAGCAAGAGACAGGGAAAGACCAAGCCCTAGAGCCCAGGAGGGAGTGGAGTCAAAATAAAAAATGGGGGCCAATTCAGAACCCAAGGTTCTCTACTTCTTCCTTCTTTGTCGTCAATGGTGGCATGTACTCTGCAATCGTCCTGACCTGTCACTGGAGATGGATGACCATTCCTAAAGCAGCACCTTTGGGCCATTTCTCTGACAGGAATCTGCTGGTAATGCTACAGCCTGTGGGTGTTTTTAGATGACCCTCAGATTTGGTCTTAAGTGCCCAAGGGCTCTGAGGAAGGGTTTGGAAGGGACAGAACTCTGAGCCCAGGGAGGTCACGTTGGCACATATACACAGGGGACCCAAGGCAAGATGAGGGAAGGCTGCACCCTCACCCAAAGGAAGGGGAGCCTGGCCCTGACACAAAGCCTGGATTCAAGAGCTAAAGCAAGAGAGGTGAACAAATCAAAGAAAACACCTATTAACATAAAAAATCTGCAAATCTAGGTCTTCAAAAGGAGTGAAAATAGAGACTCTGGAAAAACAGGGTTTTTTCACAAGGATTACAGAATGCCTCAAAGAAATGAAGCAAAAGGTTCTTCAAAATGGAAGAGAAACTCTCTGGGGAAAAGAATTTAAAGGATAAAAAAGAATTCTGTGACATTTAAAGAATTCAAGAGACATGGTTTTTGGGTAATTAATCACCTTATTAATAATGCCAGTAAGAGGTCACTGACACTCTTGAAAGCCAAAGCAACTCATGGTGGTGGGCTCACAGTTTATATGCCCTTGGAAAAGGGGGTGTAGCTGAGGGTGAAAATCAACTCTGATTGGTTAACAAGTGATGGAAGAATTAATGTTATAATGAGAGATGGGCTTCATTCATGACACTGAGCACCCAAATCTTGGTCAAAGAAACATCAAGTTCTGTATCACCCTCTGACAAAAGGGAAGATCCACATTTCCCCAGACCTGTCTGAGTAAACACAACCAGCAGGAAGGAGTACACCCATTTGCCTCTTTACCGACTTTGATTAGATCTTAGCCTGGGTAAGTCTTCGCCTAAGATTTCCCATACTGATTGACTTCTGAATAAGGAAGTAGAAAAAGGGAAAAACCTTTGTCCCAGTTCAATAACTAGTTATTAAAGACAAGAGAGAAATAACAATTTCTTTCAGTTCAAAAGAAAAAGTAGCAAACCTCACCCAAGAAATGGACTCAAAATCACGGCCACATAGAACAGAGAGAAATAGAGGCACAAAACCAAATGGCTGAGAAAAATGAAGATGAAAGCCATCAGACTTCAAAAACAATTGACCTGGCAAACAGAAAAAGGAGAGATCCCTTAAAACATTGTCCTCTTTAGGGGCAGCTAGGTGGCTCAGTGAATAGAGCGCTGGCCCTGGAGACAGGAGGACCTGAGTTCAAATGCGGTCCTTGGGCAGGTCACTTAACCCCAATTGTCCTCAAAACAAAAACATTGTCCTCCCCAAAATCATGATTTCTATAAAGGCCTGGAAACCATCAAAAAATCAAAAACAAAAAAACTGCCCAGAGGGCCATGTAAAGAAAAAACGAATGTACCCACACCCCAAAAAAAACTCAAGTCCAGGGATATCTGACCTCCTGTCAAAAGAAGCAGGGGGGGGCAGGGGAGTGGGGAAGGGGAGGGGAGTGGGGAAGAGGAGGAAATTTGAAATTCAAGGAATTGGGGAACTGAATCTTATAGACTAAAAGTAAACAAACAAATTAATAAAGGCAAGAGAAGCCACAATCACCCAGAAAGAAGTCACTTAGGTAACAAGGATGACACCAGGGTCATAAGATCTGACGCCCCCACTATAATGGAACGGGGGAGCTTGGAATACAGCGCTCCAAAAGGTGAAGGAGATGAACAATTTATTCTGCAAATCTGAGTACAATCTTAATGGAAAAAGCAGGATCTTTACTGGGATACAGGAAGTTAGCCTTCCTCTCAGAAGCCTATCCAAAAAGTAAACAAACAACTCAGAACTAAATAGTGACCTTGACATAAAATCCAAGAATCTCGAGAAACAGAGCAGGGAACTGGACCCAGTGCAAGGACCTGTGAGATGATGCCGTGCTGACATTCTAATGGGGAAGAAGCTAGTGCCCCTTTGGGACCTAGATGTCTTCAGACAGTGCTGAGATCAGGAAGGAAAACACAAGATGGAGGCAGTCTTCTGGATTCATTCTGTTCAGCCTTTTTAAAGGGGAGACGATGCTGTTCTTTTAAAGCCAGGCTCCCTAGGACTCTGCCCAACCTGGCACACCAGGAGCCTCTTAGAGAGTGAGTGTCCTAGGAGTGAGGAGAGGTGGGTTTGGGCTGCCCTAGAACTCGGCAGCTAAGTGGTGCAGGAGATAGAATATTGGCCCTGGAGTCAGAAAGTCCTGAGTTCAAATCTAACTTCAGACACTTGTTAATTGTGTGACCCTGGGTAAATTACCTCACCTCTGCTGGACTCAGTTTTCTCAACTCCAAAATGGGGAAAACAATAGTTCCTACCTCCCAGGGCTGTGGTGAAGTGCTTGGTGTGTAAATGCCATTAACTAAGCTTCCCCCAAGACTGTTGCTATTGTTGCATCGTAATGCAAAGTCTGAAAGGGCCAGTCCCACTTCAGCTTCCTGGGTTCCCTTCCCAGATGCCTCAAGGCACGGCTGATGAGCCGAGCCACGTTGACGATGCCCCGGCACTCTGGATGAGGACTGACAGGAGCCTGCACGGGGGAAGTATAATTTAAACTTAATGAGAGGCAATAAACTTGCAGTTGTTTTCTTAATATTCATCTTTGTCCTTATCTGAATAATAATAGTCGTGCTTTATACGGTGCAGAAAAGCATCAGGCCCCTTCACATTTCGTGGCTGCAAGGACCTCAAATCAATGTGTTTTCATTAATTTGATGAACGTTTGTCCGAGTTGATCACGTAACTGGTTCCCTGAGGAGCGCTCATTTGGGGTGGGATGAGCCCAACCAGCCTCCTCTCAGCAGGAGTCGTGCTTAGGAGCTGTGGGCTCAGAGGATGAAATGTTACAAGACCACGACCGACCTCAGCATCTTCATTTTTAGTGCAAACACAGAGCCATGAGGGGCTCTTCCCAGTCCCACTGATATCCCATAATCCACAGCTCCCTTATTTCGACCTGTCTTTTACAACTTTCAGCACTGACCCCAAAGCAAGAAACGCACTGGCCCTTGAGACCTGCTGTGTCTGAGGTGCGCTGGAGCCGCTGCATCCTTGGGCTCTCTGATCTGGAGGGACACGGCTTGGAGACCTGGCACTTTCTCTTCTGCCCTGTTAATAGACAGAAAAGGACACAAACGTTTTCTTATCTCCCCGTGCCTTTCTTCACACTCTGCCTCCCGCCTGCCATGCCCCCTTCTCCGTTCATGTGCCATGGGCAGTTATCACCCCTATGATTCAGGTGAGGAAACTGAGTCACAGAGAGGGGACAGGGTCACCGAGACAGCAACCAACCATGGACTTGGACCCGGGTCCGCCCACTCCTCCCCATGTTGAGCGTTTGGGTGTGGGTGTCTGTGTGCTGATGTCAGGTTCAGGGGAGGCAGATATAAAAAGGTTGAGAACTTGTACCCTTTGTGGCGAGACTGGGAAAGAACACCAAGTCAAGGACCTAATACCCACCTGCAGCGTGGGAAGAAATGGTCGTCATCTTTAAAATGGTTTAAGGGATCTGGCAGGTGAGTGGAGAAGGGGGCATTCCAGGTGGCAGGCAGAACGTGAGCAAAGGCACGGGGTGGGAGGGGGGGGGAGATAAGGGTTAGTGTCTTTCTATTAATGGAGCAGAACAGAAATTGCCAGACCCCCAAGTTGTGTCCCCATGGGCACCGAGGGGATGGCACTGAGAGGATGGCAGGTATTTGGTGAACAGGGACCGAGTGGGACAAGATGAGGGTGGAACTTGGCAGTTCAGAAATGAGGGAGCAGGGAAAAGTCAATTGTTTTCAGCAGCACAGAGGGGTGGAAGGAGCTGTGGAAGCCAAAACAACCCAACGGGAAAAAGACTAGAAATGAATGTGAATGAAAGCAAAGGGTCTTTCGAGGAGAACATGAGAGAGAATTAAAGAACCATCGAAAGGCCTGGAGAAGAAATCTGACTCGGTGTAAGGCCCACATTGAGTGCAGAGACTTGCCTGTGATGCATGGGGAGCACCCTCTCTGTGGCTGCCCTCCCCACAACCTCGCCGGGCCCCCGAGGCAGCCAAGACTTCAGGCTCAAGGTTTTCTTCAAAGTTGAGCTCTTGAGCCCCCACTGGAGCCCTCCTCTTTGAGAGTTGGGCAGCAAACACAATGGGCTCAAGGCAGAGCAAGTTCCAGGGCTATGGAGGAGGGTCTGGAATTCAGCTCTCTGGCACTGCCCTGCATTTGGGATAGTTGTTCTTGGGTCACCATAGCGGCAGGGACAAGGGACTGAGGCCGGGTGTGAACCTCTGAGATCACTGGAAGTCTGGCTTTTCCTGTGACCTACACAGTATTGCAGGTGCTGGCTAGAAAAGATTCTTGACTCAGCTCATGGACAGACTTTCTGAACTATGGACTGGTCTGAGGTAGCTCCACCTCCGTGCACATTCATCAACCTTGGCAGGCAACTGTGTTTCTGGGTGGACTGCCTGCTGAGTCCTGGAAGTGACCTGGAGGACACTATGGCATCCCTAGAGTTTGGGGGTGGCTATCAGTAAGTTACAAAGTGGGGGGGGGACCTGTTGAACTTTTTAAAGAGGCAAGCCACAAAGTCACAAGAGTCAAAGCTTTGCTTTCGGGAAGTCAGCTCTGGTTTCTTGGGGAGCAAGAGCTCCCTGGTGAGGATCCTTCTGCCCAGGAGGGGTGGCATCTTCTGTGGGGAGAGGCCATAGGGGAGGCCCTGGACAAGAGGGGCTCAGTCTCCACCACTCAACAAGTCACACATCATGGAAACAGTCAAATCCCATCTCAATTAAGTAGCCACTGCCAGCTTGCCAGATAATATTCAGGATCTACTCTATTTAAATTCCACACCAGGAATAGGATGTTCCTCTCTAATCTACATCTGGCTACCTTTCCCCAAATAATTACTGCTCTTGCTTAGTCACTGAATGGCTGTAATTAATACCCCTGGCTGTCAAGGGGATTCTCCATTGATTGGAGGACTGGGCATGGGCCCAGGTCCATTGCAATGTCTCCCTCACCCTCCAAAACAATTTCAAATTGTCCATTCTTTGTAGGAACAGCCCCGTCACCTGCACTGGGCTGGCTTTTCCTATGACCTTGCCCCAGGAGGCTAGGCTAGGGGGGTGGTTTTTCCTCCCCTAAGAGGTACTGAAGCTCTCCTTGAGACAGACTGTCTTGGGGACCTGACTCAGGATGCTCATATGGCCCCCTCTTTGCCCAAGCACAGAAAGCTACCAGGAGCTCAAGCCCTCCTCTGGAGTCACTGATCTTGGGCAGTCATCAGGACTGACCCTGGGGGGCCGTCCTCCCTCCTCATGGAGTATCTGCATTGTGGGGTCCTTCCTCTGTGATGGCCAAGTCAGCCCCTGGGGGTACCTGCTGAACCGCCAGCTGTATGCCAGCATCAGAATTAAACTACTGGGAGCTGGCCTGAGGGAGGCCTGGACCACACACAAGGGCATGGTCTGGTAGCAGCATTCTTTTCTGAAGTCATATTTTATTGTGCCCACCCTCACAGTTTAATGTCAATGACTGACCCAGAGCTTCGACCTCAGAGATGCCCTGGCCCATCTCCCTCATTTTACAGGTGGGGAAACTGAGGTTCAGCAAGGCTAGATCACACAGCCACGGTGTCCCCAGTGGGGACCAGCCTAGGGTTTTCTGGCTCCACATATCATCCCCTATCCATTACACTACCCTGCCAGTGACCAGTGCCTGGGATATAAGAGACGTTCAGGGGCTATCAAGGGGACAAGCAGGCCCATCACTGTGGCCTTCTCCAAGGCTGCAAGGGAAGGGGATCAGTGTTCCCTTTCTGCTGCCCCCAAGAGCAGCCTGTGTGTGCTTTCTCAGGGCTGGGAGAGATGCTTATGGAACCTCCAGGCACCCCGTCCCTCTGCTTCCAGAGCCTGGGTCAAATGTCAGAATGGCTGGGAGTGGACTTTTTTACATCTGACCCTCAGAACTGGCTGGGCATTGGAGGAATTCTGCTGAGGCCCTTGGCAGTGACAGACGGTGCTGCAGTGTCCTGGAGGGAGATACCCCAAACAGAGGGAGAAGGGAGGGAGTCACCATCTGACTAAAGAGCCAACATGCCCCCACCCTGGGGTAGGACAGCTTCATCCAGGCGGGGTCACTGCGCTACTGGTCGGGACTGCCTAGGCACAAAGGTAAGGTCCAGGTCACTGAGAAGCATCGAACAGCAGCTCCCGCATGAATCTAAGGGGCTGAATGGACATTTGAGCCCCTCCTGGCCTTTTGTCTTAGGCATTTTCTGTGCTGGTAAATGGGGTGTCCCACTGCAGAGACCCCTGCTGGAGATGCATTCGGGGTTCCTACTCCAGCTACACCTAAGCTAAGCTATTTTAGAGATTCTCCTGGAGACCTCTAGGCTGGGAGGGAGACCTGACCTCTGCATCAAGTCCCTTACATGAGAGCCCAGAGCCTTCAAGGAGGCCTCCAGGTGTTCGGACACTGGCTGGAGCTACCTCTGCAGGGCAGCATTCTCTCCTGATCACCTCTGGCCCCTGGCAATGGAGGGAACCATAGCTGCTCTTGGGCAGGTGAAACTAGCCACTGGACACCTGATTGCTGGGAGTGGAGGGACATTTGTCCTCTTAAAATCTGGAAAAACATTTGAGAAGCCCATGTGGGTGGGATGATCTGTGCCTGGGCAGCAAGATAGTGCTGTGGTTAGAGTACCAGGCCTGGAGTCAGGAAGACCTGAGTTCAAATCCACCCTCAGACACTTACTAGTAAATTCAAACTATAAGTATCATGGTTCTCAAATTGGATTTTGGGGCAGCCATAGTCTTCTGGGCAGCTTTAGCTCTATCTTTCCTTGGCATACCTTAATAATTTAGGTTTATTAAGTCCAAATGTCACTTTGCTACCTTTTGAGATATTCTTCCAGACGACAGAGAACTCAGGGACTGTGTTTTTGGTGGAGCCAGAAGCCAATGTCATCCATGTGAAGAGGGCTGTGCCCCACGTGCAGTATGGGGGTGCTGAAGGGAGGCAGAAAGACACATCTGACCCCTTCCTCCCCCAAACTTCTCCAAGGGGCATTTGCTTTCCTGCCAAGAGGGGAAGCAGGAGCTTGGGCCGGAGAGCTGGCCACTCTCTTCTCCTCAGAGAGAGCATGCCAGGTGACCATTTATCGTTTTGCTCTTTAAAATATGATTAATCTAGGGGAGTGGTTTTCAGATTCAGAATAAACCTCTGATCGCTGCTCATTAGTGTGCAACAGAGGACCCTGGCTTTATGACCAAAGCTTGACTCCTTTCCCACCACAGGCCACCACGAACACACCGTAAGTAGCTAAGAAACCCATTTATCCAAGTCAACAGCAAAGCAGAAGTCAGAGAAGGGATACACAGGAGAAAATGTGTCTGACCATACAGAGTGAGGAGCGCTCCCCTGGGGAGAGAGAGCCCCCCGGGCCTCCCCCAGCAGGGACAGGGACGTCATGGAGACTAGGGCCCTCTCTAGATAGGTTCTCATCAGTCTTATTCTCCCCTCACAAGGTGAAGTGGACTTGGCATCATC
Source organism: Gymnobelideus leadbeateri (assembly GCA_011680675.1). Classification (NCBI taxonomy): domain Eukaryota; kingdom Metazoa; phylum Chordata; class Mammalia; order Diprotodontia; family Petauridae; genus Gymnobelideus; species Gymnobelideus leadbeateri. The sequence goes on along the minus strand of WOXC01011118.1, from coordinate 27,384 downwards.
CCCTCCCAAAGCTGCAGGGCAGATGCAGAATCTGGAGAGACTGGAGAGATTGCCCAGGACCCCGTCTCTTTTCTCACTCTCACCCCTCCCCAGGCTTGGGGCACCGATCTCCACCAAGGAGAGAGGTCCGAACCAATGGCCTTGGGCACTCGAATTAGACTGAAGAGATTTTTGGTCAGACTCCTCTTTAACGTGCAAGTTAACTCAGCTATTTTTAGGGGTGATGATAGTCAACCAGTGAATCAATAAACATTTAGTAAGCACCTTCCACGCCCCACGCCCAGAGCTTGGTGTTGATGCCAATTCATGCATCAATGCATGAGAAGTTTGCCTTCTAAAGGGGGAGATAATGACATAAAAATAATAGAAAGTGCATAAAGACAAATGAATGCAAGGCAGCTTGAGGGGGGCATGATGGGGCAGGGAGATCTGGGAAGGGTTCATGTAGAAGGGAACCCTGAGAGAAGAGAGGGGAGGAAGGGTGCATTCCCGGCCTGGAGGATAGCCAGTGTGCAATGTCCCGCATAAGCAGCAGAGACAAGTGCTGCTCTGCTGGGTCCCAGCGTCCAGGAGGAGTGCCAGCCAGCGAGGCTGGGGCCACGTTGAGAAAAGGCTTGAAAAAAGCTAAACCGAATTGGTATTAGGTTCTCAAGGTGCTGGGGAGCTGCTGACAACAGCTAACGTTTTTTAACGTTTTAAGGTTTTCAAAGTACTTTACAAATATTATCTCCTTTTGTCCACCACCACCCTTGGAGATGGGGGCTATTATCACCCCCATTTTATATGTGAAGAAACTGAGGCAAATAGAAGTTATAGGACTCATCCAGGTTCACTCCAGCCCAGTGCCCCACCCACTGAGCTGCCCAGCTGCTTCCGGGAGGATCATTTTGGCAGTGCTGGGAGGCTGACTAATTAGGAGGTCACTTCAATCGTGGAGGAGGTGACAAGGGCCTGACCAACAGAACAGAAGTGCACACAAAGATGAGGGGCTGGATGGGAAAACTGTTGGGCTGCTAGAGAAGGTGAGATTTGGTGGCCCCCAGGACCACGCTGAAACTATGGAGCCAAGACTCCATATGGAGCCAGTCATGTCCCCACCCTCCCAACCACCTCCTTCAGCGGTCCTATTTCAGACACCTTTTAACTAAGCCGCCAACAGAGCTATCCCCTCCTTCCCCTTCCCTTTGCATCTCAGCAGACAGAGCTTTGTGCTGGGTGTCCGAGGTGTGCAGGGTAGTACTTTTAACAGCCGATTCACTATAGATAAAGGCTGACCTATGGCCCCGACTCATCGGTCCTTAATCTAGAACAGAGGATGCAGGAGGGTGGAACAGCGTTTGGTTCTGAGGTGCAGACACCATTTGGATACTTATCCAAAGCTGACAGGCTTTCTGGCTGGGGGCAGAGACGAACAAAGAAGAAATCTTAGGTTTTGGATGTACAGATTTTGGCTAAGCTTCCCAAGAGGCAAACTAAACTGTACCGGGGTTTCTCGTCTGCTCCTCAGGGTAAGGGTCAGAGCAGGATTTTCCTAGATTGCCAGGTCATGTGAACTCAACAAACTCACCTCCCTCCAGCCCATGCCCGAACACAGAAAGCCCCACACAGACAGTGTGGAGGGCAGCCACTAGGGAGTGTGGATGGCAACATTCCAAAGGGACCAAAGGAGGGGGAACTTTGGGCTTCACCCTAATGCTCACGGCCAGACAGGTCACTGTGGGTCAGATCACGGTCCCAAACTTCTCTGACTGGTGATGCCTGGTGATACTGGTCTGTGGTCCTCCAATAAGTATAAGGGCATAAAAGAAAGCTGGGAGGGTGCTTCCTTCCTCAATTTCTGAGAATAATTTGGGTAGTATGACTACCAATCTTTCTTTTAAGCTGGACAGAACTCCTGAGAATCTATCAGTTCCCCAACCACTACCTTTGCAGCTGGTTCCATTTCTCTTTTCCGAGACTGTATTATTGAAGATCTCTATGTGGGGCTCTGTCCATTCGTGTGTTTTACATTTTTGAAGGTAACCCTCTATTTCTTTTGTTTTCTTTTTTATTAATATATTTTAAACATATTTAACATATTTTAATATTTAACATATTTGATATTAACATATATTTAACATATTTTCATTAACATATTAACTATGCATACTTGGTTCTGATCATTCTTATTTCTTCTGGCTTTACTGTGATTTTACCTTGTCTTGCTATCTTGTACATTTAATTTTTTCTCTTGTTAATTAGGTGGGCTAAAGATTTATCAAGTTTATTAGCCTTCTCAAAAAATAGCTTTTTGTTTTATTTATCATTTCAGGAGGGTGTTTGTTTTGTTTTTTCCCCACTTATCATTCCTCTAAAATCTTTTTGTTTATTTTTAGGTGTGTTCATTTGTTAACTAACTTTCAAAAACACATATTCTGTTCATTAACTTACTCTTTTTCTACTTTGTTAAAGCATGTTTGTAGGGATAAGACTTTCCCCAAGGACAGCTTCAGCTGCACCTCTGGTATCTCATTTCATCAGATCCTTCTTTGTTTTGATAATTTATTAATCAACTGGTTCCTTCTCAGGACTCCCTGGGAGTCTCTGTTTTGGGCCTGTAATTTTTGGCTGTCTGGCTGCTCTGATCATTTTTATGTGATGGGGTCTTCGAGGCTGAAAGCTCTGCCTTTCCACTAGTTTACTGTTTCCGGGCCTCCTCTGTCACATGAGAACCCCCTAGGGACTACGGTTTTGTCTGTCTTTGTATCTGAGAAACTTGGAAAGTGTCTGTCTTAAAGGAAAAGGTTAATGCATGCTTCCTGACTGACTGAAATCTGAAGCAGTCTTGGGAACACGTGTGTCAGTCAGTCCACCCAGGACTGTTCAATTGCATGACATTTCCCACTTTTGAGGACAGAACTTAGGCCATAATTTGTCTGAAAGGCAAGATGGTAAGACCGTAATAAGGGAGTCAATAAGCCATTTCAGGCCGCCATGGCTATGTCTCAGCCAAAGTGCTGCAGTCACCTGGTTTTTGATGGCTGGAATGAATACATGCCTTCAGGCTGCACTTAGATTCACGCAGCTGGCATCCATTAGGACAGTAAGAGCTGCTGAAACGCCTGGCTTGTCCCTGGCACAAGGCAGACTGCCCTGCTTTAAAGTGGGTGAGAACAGTGAATTTGTAAGAAACAGGCAGAAAACAGAGTCTTGGGAATGTGACTCCAAGCCAGATGGAGTGAGAAGTCATCCAGACCACAGGTGACAGGTGGAGGAACAGGCCTCCATGTTCCCTTACAAGGATTCACTGGCAACAAGCCTTTCACCAGAAGGCTGGTCATCAGGGGCTCACTTTCATCACTGTGAGGCAGCTAAGCTCTTGACTTCAGAGCTCCTGACTTCAAGGCCATTTTTTTGTCTAACCAGATGGGTTGGGATGCTTCCCCTGAATGGGGCTGTTCTAAGCACAGATCGGGGGCAACTAGGTGGCTGATGGGGCCTGGAATAAGAAAGACTCATCTTCCTGTGTTCAAATCCCGCCTCAGACATTTGTTAGCTGAGTGACCCTAGGCAACTCACTCAGCCCTGTTTGCCTCAGTTCCCTCATCTGAAAAATGAGCTGGAGAATGAAATGGCGAAGCCCTACAGTATCTTTGCCAGGAAAACCCCAAATGGGGTCACAAAGAACTAGACATGACTGAAAATGACAGAACGACAAGGCATGAACCCTGTACTGTTTCTGTCTGAGTCACTGCAGAAGACCTCAAATGAGGCTAAGCTATGCAAAGACTCCCAAGGGCAGACAGGGGTGAATCACAGAGTTGTTAAGCCCTCCTGAGCCCCCAGCTCACCTTCCAGCTCATCAGAGCTCCTCCCCAGGACGTGCACCAACTGCGATATTATAGGGGCCTGGCCCCTCAGGGTCCGAGGGACTATTACTTCATGTCAAAGACAGCTTGACCTGGAGCATGAGTCAGGGGGAAATCATTTGAAAATGATCACTGGGCTCCCTGAAAACCATAATTTAGGGGGAAATACTTGAGGCCACGTAAGGAAACTGCCCAGATCTCCCAGAATCAGAGGGTGAAGTGAAGCTAGAAAGAATCCAACAATCACCTCCTGAAGGGACTCTCCGAAGGAAGATCCCCAGGAATGTTGGTCAAAACTCAAAAGCTCCCATGCCAAAGAAGTATGCTGTGCTCACCAGAAAGAAACAATTCAAGCACCCTGGAAACACAGAGCAAACCCAGGACTACAACATTCCAAAGACAGAGGCCACCAACCAAGGGGGCACAGTGGCTGCGTGAGCTCGAGATGCCAACCAAGGAGGCACAGTGGCTGTGTGAGCTCGAGATGTTGTCTAAGAGGACCTGGTGGCTGTGTGAGTTCAATCTGCCATCCAACAGGCAGCTGGGGAGGTAGCTAACATGGAGCTGCAGCTCAGGAGAGAGGCCAGGACCACACATGGGAACAGATGATAACCCCAAGGGAGAGAGTAACAGGGCAGAGCCTTGGGAACACTCCAGAACGTGGTCAGGACATAGACAAAGATAGACAAAGGACCACCAGAGGGGCCTGGGAAGGAACAGGGTCAAGAAAGGCCACTGGATTTGGCGACTGAGTTGACTTAATAGTAATAGCAATAATACATCCCCACAACAAGAGGAGGCTGTCATCATTTCCACTGTACAGATGAGAAAACGGAGGCAAGCTGGTACCGTGACTTGCCCAGGGTCACAGGACTACTGTCTGACTTTGAATCCAAGCCTTGCCCTCTCTCCACCTAGCGGCCCATGGGAGGGCTGTACAAGTAGGTTAGGGAGAGTTTGAGGTGGCTGCGACTCCTGTCCTGGGCCCCTCTTGTGAAGGGCTTTCTCTGGCCCGAGTTCCTGATTGGGATCATTGGAGGGAACATACCTGGGACCTGGATCTCACAGTAGCTGATCTGCACTCACTAGGCTAGTGCTGGAACACTAGCCCCCTAAGAGCCCCTCGATGACCTGACAGAAGCCAGGTGTTCTAGGGAGATGATGGGAGGCTCAGGAAAAGCAGCAGCAGGAGCTTGGGAGGAAGGGGAAGCAACTATGCACCACATTACAAATACTGTCTCATTTGATGGAAGAGGAAAGAAGGAAAGGCCTTCCTGGCAAGAGGACCAGTTCTGAGCTCATCAGCATGGCTGCAGGGCTTCCTCTGGGGGCCCACACAGCTGTCCAGATGCACCCAGAGCTGCGCCATTTCCACCACTCTATAGGTCCCTGGTACTTCCCAGTCTGAGTCCTCCAGGCATGAGCAGTGTGTAACTGCTGTGGGGCCGGGGCTGGGACTCCACATGGAAGGGGGCTCACAACTGGAGCCATCATTGGCAGCCACAGCTGTGCCGCCCCAAAGTGGCCCCAGCCCAAAGAGAGGGCTCCAGGCCCCCACTCCACGGCCATGACCCTCCTCTAAGAGGCTGCTGGATGTTGACTAGGCCTGTAGCGTGTGTTCAGATTGGGACTGAACTACACTGACAACCCAAGATTCAGTGGTGTGCCCATAGACCCACAGGCCAGCTAGTCAGTGTCTGGGCCACATCTCCAGCCAGTACCCCAAGGGGGTGGTGGCTATTTCCATGACACTCTACCTTTCCTGGTGCCTGGTCACACAGGGCAAGAAGGGATGGGTGTTACATGGCAGTGTGCGAGGCTCTGTAGGAATGGGGCTGACAGCTGTGCAGAAGAATGATCCCGAATGGCACAGATTTGGAGTCTGAAGCCCATGGCAGCAAGAACCGTCCACTGTGCCTAAGCTCACACTGAAGCAGGGGGCCACAAGAATGACACCTCCCAAGTGAAGTGTTCTTTGGGGATTACAAAGCATTCTTTTAAATAAGCTATCTTCACATGTGTGTGTGTGTGTGTGTGTGTGTGTGTGTGTGTGTGTGTGTGAGAGAGAGAGAGAGAGAGAGAGAGAGAGAGAGAGAGAGAGAGAGAGAGAGAGAGAATACTTAACTGACAGTCATTTTGGTTAGCAAATAGCTTGGAAAGCTCTTATGTTCTACCCAGTAGAGAATCGGTGACAGGCTGTGACCCTTTAAGCCTCCGGTCACTTGAATGGCACAGAAACAAGGACTGGGAGAGAATCATACAGGAATGACAAAAGGAAGAGTTCAGGCTGCGTTCATGATACAAGATCTCACTGTGCTGGGGGATGAAGATGGCAGCCCACCCAGAACTCCACCCACACTCTAGAGGCTGCAGACAAGCCACTGGGCAGCCGTGCCAAGTGCCCACGTCGAGGAGCTGGGTCCCAGCACGCCCCTGGCAGCAGCAGCGGGGCAGGCTAGGCCTTGGGCGTGGCCGGCTCCTCCATACTGAACTGCCGGTTGGGTCTGGTGGTCTCCCGCATCAGCTCCTGCAGCTGGCCGATCTGCTCCGCGCTGAAGTCGTCCAGCTGCTCTTGGGTGAGGCATGCCCCGAGCCGTGCCTTCTCCACTGCACTCGTCTGCTGCGACAGCGCAGCTGCATACCTCTAGGAAAGAAACAGCGGGGTTAGCGCCCATTCCCTGACCACGCCTATGGTCCTGGCCTCTGAGCACACACTCTCCTGCTTCTTCAGAGGGTTAATTTGAGGGATATCAGTTACTTCTCACTTTCTCCAGCTGGCAGTGAGCTGGGAAGCACCCCCTACCTTACAGATCTCCCAGTAGGCACTGCTTAAGTGCCTGCTGCATGCTTATCCTCACTTAGAACTGGAAGTGACCTGGGGGTCCCAGATCTAATCCAGAACCTCATCTGAGAGAGCAGGAAACAGAGCGGGAAGGGAAGGAAGGGGAGGAAGGGGAGGAGCATGCATTAAGTGCCAGGCGCGGGGCGCCAGGCCGAGCACCAGAACCACCACCTTGTTGTTTCTTCCCCAGTTTAAAGATGAGGAAACTGGGGCAGAGACAGAGGTTAAGTGACTTGCCCAGGGTCACTGCTAGCAAGTTTATGAAGCCAGATTTGAACTCAGGCCTTCCTTACACACTCTGCACAGGGCCACCAAGCTGCCCCCAAATCAGCCAGCATTCATATGATGCTTTAGGGTTTGCAGAGAACTTTACAGACACTGATAATCCTGTTACGGATGTGTGATTATCCCACTGAGGCAGGATGTGATGAGGGCAGAGACACAGTCCCTGACACTATGGACAGGAATCAGCATTGGTATGAAACATCCGCTATGCTGTCAGAGGTCAAGCCTCCCCCCCGCCCCTGCTGATCATCTACTTCCTACTTCCCGGCTCCTGCCCACAGCTGGCCTTCAGTCAGCCAAGGAGCACTTATTAAGCACCTACATGTGCCAGGCATTGTGCTAAGTTAGGCTAGGATATGAAGACAATGCCTGCCTTCAGGGAGCTCGCCAGTCTAAAGGGGAAGAGACAGCAGGGAAGCATGCATACACGTGTGCGCACACACACACACATGCACACACACACATGTACACACACATGCACACACACACAAGCTCACACGTGCACACGGACACGCACATGCACATGGACACACACACAAGCTCACACACGTGCACATGGCCACACACACGCACACAGACACACACATGCACGAGGACACACACGCACACACATAAGCTCACACACATGTGCACACAGACACACGCACACACATACACAAGCTCACACGCACACACGTGCACACAGCCACACACACATGCACATGGGCACACACACACAAGCTCACACACGTGCACACGGCCACACACACATGCACACACACGCGCGCACACATATGCATACACATGTACGTACACACACACAAGCCAGGCATAGGTTAAGTAGGAAATCATGAGCAGAGGGAAGGCCCTAGAATGAAGCTGGGCTTGGGAAAGGCTCCCCGCAAAATGACTCCTGTAAAGAGCACGGCCAGAACGTGCTTCCTAAGAGGCCTCGGGCTTCCACCCTCACGCCCACATGGCCAGATCAAGCTGCCCAGAACACGGTGCTCACACAAGCTCCCCTCACTGACCCCCGCCGGCTCTCCTCTGCTTCTGGTCTAACTGCCAGACTCCTTGGACTGGCACTTGCGGCCCCTGCCCACCTCCACCAGATGGGCCTGGATTCTCCCCACCTCCCTCTCTACTTGTACATGTGCCACTCTTCCTGTGGTTGCTGATTCTGGCTCCATCTGGACAGAGGCTAGGCAAGGTGGACGTCATCTGCCCAGGGCAAACCCTGTTGTTGGGTCCTTCTCAGAAAAGACAAAGTGGAGGAGAGAACGTTTGGGGAAGGGAAGGGGAGAAGGGTACAATTTGTGAGGCTGGCCCATTGTGTTTTCTGAGAAAAAATGGGAGGGGGGCGATTCTGGCCCTTAGTTTCCTCTGCTGCCTGATGAGGAGCTTGTTGTATTACAGTGCAAAGCCCACCCCCAACTCCCCATCCCTCACCCCCCATCCTGTCCCAGTCTGCACCCCCGTACTCTCTGAAATCTGGGGATCCCATCATGTTCTCTGACCCCAAAAGTAATACATCAGTTTTCTGGATTCAGTACGAAGCTATTTCAGAAATGACAACTTCCTTCGGATTTAATTAAGTTTCATTTTGTCGTGATCAAGGAAAAAATGCCCGAAGAGAAATATTCAGGGATAATTCAATCGTGCAAATGCCAATGGGGAAAAGGTGTCTCAAAAATCTCCAAATATTAACTGAAGCAATCAACAGCAACTCAGAGATATTAAAAACATAGATCTAGATTCTCTTTCCTAAAGTCTTCTTCAGGAAGACAGTGGCCTCTCCTAGCTGGGTGAGGTGCACGGTGGTGAGAGTGCCAGCCTCCCATTTGGGAAACCAACCACAGGATCGGGCATCTGGAGAACATTCAGTACATTGGGTACAGTAGGCTCTAAGGAATGTTAGTTCCCCATCACTGGCCTGGCTGGACAAGGCTCTTGGTGACCAGAGAGGCCCCAGGGCCATCAGCCCTGGCCAGGCTGCATTCCAGGAAGCCCAAGCCTTCAGAACCCGACTGCAAACAAACACATCCGGGTTTCCCAGCTTCCTTTACTCAAGTTTCGCTATTCATAAGTCACCTCCTCATGAAATAAATCCCTTTTCTGGCCCTGGTACAATCAGATGTCAGGCTTTGCTTCCAACAGCTCTAAAATGTCTCTCCTTTCCCCATCCCAAGAAGGATCAACCAAACAGTGACCCATGTGTCCCTCCAGATCTCCAGACTTCCCAAGCCTGGGTGCCCAGGACCCCTGCCAGGATCAGCAATGTGGGCTCAGGGCTCCAGGCCCCTGCTCTGGGCCATTCTAGTAGCAAACAGTGATGAGAAGATGGGGTCCTGGGCCAGTGCCTCCAGGGAAGAGACACTTCACAACCTCAAGTATGTCTGCACTGAACTGAGCCCTGGCTGTGGCTGGGTCAGACACATGCACGGAGACAGTCAAAGGCACAGAGGTCGCCTGGAGATAATGGGCACGTTGCCTAAGACCTTCTAGGGGAAGCTGAAGAATTCCCCTATTCACTATGCTTTGGGGAGAAGATTCTGAATTACTTTACCTTTGCTTAAAGGACATGATTTGTCAAGCAAAGATGTATTCACACACATAGAGAGAATTCCGTTTTCTCCCATGGGTCCATCTCCCGAGGCTGCAGAAGCACTGGAGACACCCATGCTCGTGACACACTTAATCACTGCCTTAATTAATCTTTATTTGGGGGATAACTCACAATCCGCTTGCAGATGTAGGATGTCATTTTGTGGACACTTGGGAGTTCAGTCCCAGCATGGTTTTGTTCAAGGCAGAGAGGTGACCTTACGTGGCCGCGGCTGCATGTTACAAACCCTGCTGTTATACACTGTTTTCTGAAATTCGGTCGTGGCCACACTGGAGTTGAGATAACGGTGGCAATTAGTAGCTAGGGGCACCACAGAGAAAGTGTAGGCACTGAAGTCAAGGTTGAGATCAAATACCGTCTCAGACACTTGGTAGGCATTTCCTTGGGCAGGTCATTGAACCCATTTGACTCAGTTTCCTCAACTGTAAAACGGGGGTTGTGGTGAGAATCAAAGGAGATATGGCCAAGCTGAAAGTGCTGTGTGAAGGCGCTGGCCTCCAGAGGCCCATCGGCTGCCAGGAGGGGAGTCCAGAGATGGCGGAAGCCACGAAAGGGAGATGAGGAGGGAGCAAAGAGGGGCCCTCTGAGGTCTGCACGGAGACTGGGCAGCCGGCCAGGGGTGACCAGGGAGGGAGATACAGGCATGCCGACTGTGGCAGGATAGCCGAGACGGCCGAGGACGCAGGGGGCCGCCCTCAGCGATCTGGGAGTGCTGGGGAAGGGGATCACCATGGGCTCCAGGAGTGCCTGCTCCTCCCTGACAGGCTGGGCAAAGACAGGAAGGGGGTCACAGGACCAAGAGGATGGTCTGGGGTCTTTGTGCTCGGCTGTGTCTGACTCTCTGTGACCCCATTTGGAGTTTTCTTAGCAAAGAAACTGGAGTGGTTTTAGCCTTTTTCTTTTCCAGCTCATTTTACATATGGGGAAACTGAGGCAAACAGGGTGAAGTGACTTGCCCAGGGTCACCTGGATAGGGAGTGCCTCAGGCCAGATTTGAGCTTAGGAAGAGGAGTCTCCCTGACTCCAGGCCTGGCCCTTTGTGTACTATGGCACCCCTGCACTACTGCTTTTGACAGAATAAGCCTGCAGGGGTAGGCCTGGCAAAGCCCAGCTCAGTGCCACAATTAGGAAGGACCCTGACAACACAGAGCCTGTCTGATGAAGGGCGCGGGCTGGAGACCACCTGGCTTCTCTGTGGCATTTCTCAAGCATTGTAAGGTGCATTCTCTCACTGAGTCTCCCACCAACCCATGCCAGACAAGAAGTGAGGAAAGGGGCTGTGCTAGATGCACAGTCTCTCACAAGCTGAAGGGCTGAGGGCTCAGATGTGCTTGGATGCTCAGAAAGCAGATCTGGGGCAGAGGCTGATCTGGGCTCATTCCAAGGGGAACTATCCGAGTTAACAAGAACTGGCCTCCCCAGAAATAGTGGCCGGCCGACCCCTTGCGTGTGGCTCTGACTGGAGGATCCCTGAGGACCTAACACTGAGATGCTATTAGCATCTTCTGCTAGCCTGTCTGGACCTTTCCATCAGCTGGTGACATGGCACCATTTCCAGAGCAGGGAACACTTGGAAAACCGAACATGGGTCCAGAAAAGAGAGTGGGCAATGTGGGGAGGGGCAGCCTGCTGCTCAGAGGACAGAAAGGGGGCACAGAGACGAGAGGAGAGCCCCCACCTTCACTTCCTTTGGCTGTCTACGTTCTCAAGAGGCCACATCCCCTCACGGACTGACCACCCACAACGGTGCTCTCCCTCTTCCCACCTCACCCCTTTTGGCCAACCTTCGATGGCCCAATCCTCACTCCCCTGGAGCTTTCTGAAGCTGGCAGCACTGCTGGCCAGCTTGGACCCTCTTTCCTCCCCTTGCCACCTCTGGGTTCTCCAAGCCATCTGACTGCTCCTTCTCAGTCGGCTTCGGGGGATCCTCAGGGACCTTCTGTCTGTCCCCTGAGACTTCGTCCTCCTGGCCCCCATGCCCTTCCCTCCCTCAGCTTTCTTCCCCTTGGTGTTCCTCCAGTCCCATGGCTTTAATGATCATTTCCACGCACCAGGCTGCCAAGCCTGTATGGGAAACCAACTTTCTCCACATCTTCTATAGGTGTGACCAGTCCAAAGGAAGTTAAAATGATGAGACACTGTGCTGAGCTACAGGTTTCATAGCACAATCACGACCTCAATCTCTCCCCCTCCCTGCCTCCCTTCCCCCTCCTCTTTCCCCACCCCCCTCCATCTCAGATCATCCAGGATCTGATGAAAACAGTTTGAAAACCTTCCTTCAAATTCTGCCTCAGGGCTAGTTAAGGAGCCCTGTGACCCTGGCCAAGACCCTTCCCTCTCTCCACTTCCCTCGGCACATCAGCGCAGCGAGGGGCTTAGACTGAGTGATGGCAAAAGTCCTTTTTAGCTCTAAACCTATGATCTGAGGATCCTAATTAAATTCAATGAATATTTATGCCGTGTCTCCTCGGCGTAATGCGCTGTGCTGGGCCTAAGAGTGAACAGGAGAGACTTCAGTAAAGGAGGGTAATCTTAAACACACTTTGGCACGGTAATATAAAGGAGTAAGACCACGCTGGCAAACAAAGGGCAGCAGGCCCCTCTTCTTCCCACATGTCTGGTGGCCCAGAGAACAGGGCTGTGCTCCAGGCAACCCCAGGGTCTAAATGTCAGTGTGAGGGGGGAAGGGCACAATCATCCCACATCACCCCCCACCCCACCGCACACTGACCCTATGACCCCAGCACTCACTGGGCGGTCAGTCAGTCATCTGAGCTGAGAATCACCGATTTCAGGAGACAAGGCCCTTGGAAGCCTGTCCAACCTTCTCATTTTTCCAATATGGACCCTCCCAGGCTCCTAGAATTGGAGGGATGGGTCAGGGCCTTGGGGTGGGGGCTGCCATTTGGTGAAGGTATGGATGTGCTCTGCTCAGCCCTAGAGGGGCTGGAGTTGCTGGAGCTGAGGCTGGCTATTAAGACATTTCCCAACGACCAGAACTTTTCAAGAGAAAGGCCCTGGTCAGTCATGGGGAAGAGGCCTTAACCACATGGTCCTTGGGCCCCTTCCAACTGGGAGCACAGCCCACCTGCTCTCCCCCACCCTCACTCTCTCTCTCTCTGTGCCTGGGAGGGGAGTCTTCCTGGCCACAGGCCTGTGCTGAGGTCTCAGCTGTCAACCTCTGCCTGAGTCTTGCCTCCCTCCCTCCTCCAAGGTCTCAGGGCACTGCTTAGGGCCTCTCCCCTGTGAGGGATTTGCTCTTCCTCCAGAGACTCCCTCTGGGTCACAGGGATCTTTAGGCCTCCGGAGTCTCACCCGGTGCCTCGCAGAGAAAAGGGCTGAGTCTTCTGTCAGCTGAAATGAAGGGTTTCTCAGAAAAGGTCTGGGTCCCTTGCTGGCCTTTTGCCACCCCTCCCCTTGGGCTGCTGACCACAAACAGGGAGCTTTTACCTCCCCCTGAAGTGCCCTTAGCTTGTATTCAGTAAATCCAGAAAATACCAAAAGCAGGGTACCTGAGGCCTGACCACCGGGCTGGGGACAGGGACAAGCAGGAGACACAACGGGGTTTTAATGAGCAAACAATGTCATTCTCATCAGAACTAAAGCCACACAAGCTCTGGCTCGCTGGAGCCATTCACTGCTTAACGCACCTCAATGCTGCTCCACATTCAAAACAAAAGGTTTTCCAAAGCCGCGTAAAAGACAACCTTACCATTAGAGAGGTTTCACTGGGTTCCTTTACACACACACACACACTCACACACACACACACACACACTCATATCCCCACACGCACGCACACACACACACACTCACACACTCATACCCCCCACACACACACTCTCACACACACAATCACACAGTCACACTCACACACTCTCACACACACACTCATACCCCCCACACGCACACACACACTCACACAATCACACACACACACAACCCCCCCACACATACACACTCATACCCCCCACGCACACACTCTCACACACACACACACACTCTCACACACACTCATACCCCCCACACGCACACACACTCACGCACACACTCACACATACACCCACACCCACACACTCGCACACACACTCACACATACACACAATCACACTCACACACACACTCATACCCCCCACATGCACACACACTCACACACACACTCATACCCCCCACACGCACACACACACTCACACAATCACACACACACAACCCCCCACACACATACACACTCATCCCCACGCACACACTCTCACACACACACTCCACACACACTCTCACACACACTAATACCCCCCACACGCACACACACTCACGCACACACACATACACCCACACCCACACACTCGCACACACACTCACACATACACACAATCACACTCACACACACACTCATACCCCCCACATGCACACACACTCACACACACACTCACACTCACACACACACACTCACACAATCACACACACTCTCTCACACACACTCATACCCCCACACGCACACACACTCACACACACACACTCATACCCCCCATACACACACACTCTCACACACACACTCGCACACACACTCACACATACACCCACACCCACACACTCGCACACACACATACTCACACACACTCGCACACACACACATGCACCCCCCACATACACACACTCACACACTCTCACACACACACACAGTCCCTGGAGATGCCAGGGCACTACTCCTTTGCCCCAGGCTTTCCGGGGCAGTCTGGGTTCACCTTTCATGTCTGTCCATCCCATTTTGGCATTTCTGTTGCCTGGCAGGAGTGGGCAGCCTGTCACTCATTTAATCCCGCCCCCTCCTCAGAGCTTCCTCTGTCTAAGGAGCTGCCTGAGGGCCCACTCTCCAAGGTCCTGGAACGTGGTAAGCAGCAGACTGGCTCTGGATCCCCCAGCGCCTCCCGTCTGAGACCCCTGGATGCCCGCACCTCTCTCTAGTATCCAGATCCATTCTAAGCACCAAACACTCAAGGTCCTGCGCTATTGCTAAGGGTGAGCAACATGAAAAAGAGCTCCTGAGACTGCCGGAGGGATGTCCTGTGGACACTGCAGAGACACCAGAGCAGGACTCTTAAGAGGCTGCAATAAAGGACAAAGCCTAGGTGTGGAGGCTCATCACCTCCCGTAGGTCCGATGGTTACCTCTATGGAGAAGACCCTGAGAGCTCTAGAGAAGGGCCAGGCTTCTGCTCAATGCTGCTCAACCGAAACAGAACCCACTCTCTTAGAATAAACAATAATGCCTTTGTTTACCTGCCCTCCCCAGCTGAGCAACAAAAGAAGATCCTCAAAGCAACTTCACACAGCCCAGTGTCACAGACAGAAGGTGGGCATCCCTGTCACCGTCTGCCCTCCAGGACACATCACTGCACTGGCCAGAGAACCCACTCTCTTTCCCCTCCCCCCAAGCCCTCCCATCTCCCAGACTTCCCAGTTACTGTCAAGGGCACTGCCATGGTCAAGCTATTCCCCAAATCCTGTCACCCCCAATCAACAGTCAATCTGCTGCCAAATCCTGTGGTTTCTACCTTCACAGCATCTCTCCCAAATATCCCCTTCTCTCTGCTTACTGGCTGCACACGTACAGTAGTTTCTTAACAACTGTTCATTGATTATTTAAAGTCATTTAAACATAGTCTTCTAATACCTGAGGGGGTGCCCATCAAACGGGGAATGGCTAAACAAGTTACAGTATGTATATGTGATGGAATACTACTGTGTTATAAGAAATGATGACAGGAACAGTTTTAGAGAAACCTGGAAAAACTTGGACAAAGTGACAGAGCAATGCGAACAACCCGCCCCTCCCCACCCCAACCACTCTCATCCCGACTGGGATGCTGGGCCTGCCCTGCTCAGGCCAGGATTAGCAGGCCAGCAGACTGGTCTTCTTTAGAATGTGTGAAAGGATGTGGGAAATGGCTGTAACACAATCACGCATTAAACATAACATCTATAAGATGAATCCACAATAATTTAAAGAACTCAGAATTTATAAAATCAGAAAGAGTCAGAACCAAAACAGAAGATCCCTGAAATCTCAAATGTGAGCCACAAACAGAAATTTCAGTTTAAAAGGCTGATTTGAGCAATGAACAGAATAAGTGAGAAAACATGTCCATGGTTTTTTTTCTTTCAATGAACTAGCAGTTTCTGGCATGTGAGTTCTCTTTTCCAATTAAAAAATTGTTATTACTTTTGCAAAATACCCTTGGGGAGCAATTAAAACTTTCCCCTCTTCTATTCTTCCTTTTTCAGTCTAATTATGGATTGTTTTTTTTTTTAAGGAAGAAAAATTTACTAGTCACTAGAGAAAAAATTATTTTCAGTCATACTATTTTAAGATAATCCCAAGAGATAATGATACAGTTGAGCTTATAAAATATTCCTTGAAAATTTTGTGGATTTTGTTGGACATTTCCTGATAATTATGACAGTGCGTAGGGTCCACTAGAAATGATGGTAAATGTTTTCTATTTTAGGAAATAGGAACAGTGAGGTCTGTAACACAATTCGGGGCTGGCTTTAGGGCTGGGGGGGCAGAAATATGGTGTATGCCATTTGCCTGAAGGATGGGCTGAAGCAGGGAATTTAGGAGTTCAAACTGACTCAATTTGGATGAAAAGATAGGGGGTCCCAGGGAAGGCTAGACAGCCAAGAATGAAGGGGAGGAGAGCAGGGAGCCACTAGGCCATCTGTCTGGACCACGCCCGTCTCAGGAGACTGGCACATGGCCAGTTCTGCACTGCAGAACACGGGGACCCAGAGATAGATAAAGAAAGGTCAGGGTTAGGATGGGACCCAACTAAAGCCCAGCTGCCCCTCAAAGCGGTCCCCAAGGAAGCCAGCCCCCTGTCACTGACTCCAGAGGAACAAGAAGGGAAACTGAGGACCATTTTAGGGACCACTGGCCTCTGCAGATAAAGCCCCCATCAAATGCAAACACAAAACGGGCTCTCTCTCTCCCCTGCCTCCTTCTTGGTCCTTTTGCCCTTCTTCCCACCCTCTTCTCTCCCCGCCTTCTCTTGCCTCTTGCTCTTTCCCCATTTCTGTCTCTCCAACTCAAGCTGTTTCTTTAGATCCTTCAAATCATCTAACCTCTTTTCCACAGCTCTGTCCTAAGCACTACTTTTTAAATAAAATGTTTCCTCTAATTTAAAAAAATATGAATAAAACACTCAAAGAGACAATCCACAAAGCCAGACTATAAATTAATTACAATTTACTTACAAAGGAAACCTGTACATTTCTTTGACAAAAGAACCACCAATTATGCCATTGACCCTCAGGCACTTAGGCGCTGTGGGACCCTGGCAACTCCCTTCAGTTTTCTCAGCTGTAAAATGGGGGCGATCCCCACTCCCAGGGCTGTCTCTGGGGCCCGTGCTTGGGTTACAATGCTGTCCCTGTTCTTGTAGGACTGCAATAGCACAGTGCTGTTCTAACAGCATCTTCAATAGGAATCTCTCCCAGTCTCTGCAGATACAGGACATACGTGCAGTCATTTTGAACAAGACCCAGCATGTTTCTTTTCCTATGGCACAGCTTTTAGAAGGGTTTGTCCTACTGAGAGAACAAACTTGATGCATCCATTCCAGGGTCAGCAAGGATGGCAGGGGAGGAGAAGGCAGGCCAGAGGCCCCAGATGACTCTTCCAACAAACATTCAAGAAGAGTGACAGCTGAGGAATGATGGGTAAACGGAAAGAGGAACCACAAAAAGTCATTCTTCTACCCCAAGCTCACAGGGCGGTACCTGTGCCCACTGCAGAGCTCCTTGGGCCCTAGAGTCCAAGCAGGGTGAGACTGGCAGTGGGTCAAGAGCAGCTTAGAGAGAAAGCTCCCTGGGGTCCCACCAGGGCTAGGGGCCCAGAGCTAGACCTTAATACTCCTGCTGTTAAGAACCCGCGGAGCCAGGCAGCGTGACACCGGAGGACGGGGCTGGCCGCTGTGCAATGGAAACCAGGCCAAGGCAGGTCTGCAGTTGTGCTGTCTGGTCCCACACCAGGGTCTGAAGCCTGGAAAGGCTAGGAAGGGCCTGCTCAGGCTCCACTCTACATTAGGAGCCCGTGAAGAATGCACAAAGAACACGGCTAGCAGACACACCGTCTTCTGTTTCCTCCAGTGCTCACATCGCTTTTCTATTTCCTTCCTCTCGTGCTTTCACTTAATTTATGTCATTTTTAAAGCCTTGTTTTGTTTCTTCCAGGAACGTATGGGATCTTGATGCTGAGCCGGGCCTTACTTTGAGGCTTGTGGGTCTTTGGGAGTCACTTTTCTCTCTGGGTTTGTATCTCAGACCTCCCCTGGGCCATCTCAGCTCCCTATCATGGGATTCATTTTGTGTCATGTCTATGAATCCACTAGAGCCACAACAAGGGACCCTGATGGCCTTAAATTGAGCCTGGAATTTTAGAAAGCATAATATAGGGCAGGCACCAGTGATGCAGACACTGTCCAAGCTAGCTGTCTAGAGTGAAGAGGGAAGCCCAGGGACAGAGTCCTGGCTCATCCAGAAAAAGAATAGATGGTTTTGGCCTCACTGGCACCATAATATAATCAATGAACTAGAACAGTGAGGAAAAATTACAAATGTGAATGAGATTTTAATCCCTGGAGTGGCATGGAACAAGAATCCCATAAACCATGTCTAAAGACAGAATAAAAAGGATGATGCACTCATGAGAAAGCTCACTGGAATTCATGCCATGGTTATCAAGATACCAAGGCATGGGATGCTTTCTGCTCAGAATTCCCACAGACCTTCTTCAAGTTCATGATGACAGTAACATGCAAATTCTATGAGGGTAACAAGTCTGACTTTTGTTTTTTCATAAATGGTACACTGTTACCACACATACCAAAATAAGCCTATCTCTTACCCATTCATTATCTTTAAAAGATGCACGCTAGCTGATGCTTAATGACAAATCAGTGGTGAATTCTGTACACATCAAGATTAAATGGTGTGCAGTTATGCCTGACTTAGCTCTTCTCAGCAATACAACGATCCAAGACCAAGGACTCACGCTGGAAAACACTCTCCACCTCCAGAGAAGGAACTGATGGAGTCTGAAGGCAGATTGAAGCAGACTTTTCCACTTCCTCTATTTTTCTGTTTTTTCTTTTGTTCTGTTTCTTCTTTCACAACATGACTAATATGGAAATGTTTTACATGACTGCACAAATACAACCTATATCAAATTGCTTACCATCTTAGGGAGGAAAGAAGGGAGGGAGAAAATGTGAAACTCAAAGTTTTATTTAAAAAAATGCTACAAACTATCTTTACATGTAATTAGAAAAAAATACTATTTAAAAGAAAAAACCTTAAATGATATACTTCTCAAAGTAGAGGTCCAACTGAGACTCAGCATATTTAAGAGCTATTAGAATCCTCCATTAGGAAAAACCCTAATAGAAGACTTCCGATGCATTCTGACCAATGGGACAGCGTCTGGCCTTGAAATGTCTATGGGCATGACACACAGAGGTGTTCTCATCAGAGTGCAAACATGCAACCAGCCAGTCAGGAAATAAACATCCATTAGGCGCCTGCTTTATTCTCCGGGCCCTCCCAGCGTAATGGGAAAGCCAACAAACCAACAAGTCTGTACAAAGGAGCTCTGGACAGAAGGGGAGACAATCAGCATCAGGGGCACTAGCAGGAGAGGGACGGGAAAGCCTACCTACAGAGGGCGGGATGTTAGCTAGGGAAAGCGAGAGGTAGAGATGGGGACAAGAGAACTGGAGCCTTGGGATCAGCTGGAGAAAAGGCAAGTGGCTCCTGTGAGGAGTGTGTGTGTAGGGAGGGGGCTTCGAGGCTGAGGAAGCGGGGGAGGCGGGAGGGGGGCTAAGAAGCGCTGGGATGACAAGCAGATTCTCTATCACAATGACTTCGAGGTTCTTTCTGTAGGCCTGAAGATACCCAGACAAAATGAAACCATAAGCCTCTTACCGTCCAACGCTGAGTCCCATGATCTCAGAGCTGGAAGGGGCTTTGCAGATCATTTCATCCAAACTGCTCGCCCTACAAATGAGGAAGCTGAGGGTCTCGAGGGGTGAGCTCACGCGACCGCAGGGCCCCACTTCATCTCGCCTCTAAACTGGGGACAAACCTGAACAGGCAGCACAGGGGAGCTCTACAGGCTCCTCCAACCCTAAGCTGCTTTCAGAAAATTAATATTTAAAGAAAGTCAGTAGCAAATCTTATCTGTGTCATGATTCCTTTGTGTGAAAACTAACTGAGTACTGTCTGTCTTGCGCAGAATACGATTAGCAAGAATTATCATTGTAATGCTTCAGGGGCAGAACTGCACGTGCTCACCGCCAAACAAAGCCTCTGCTAAGCCACAGCAAGCCTTAGGAAGGGGGTCCTCAGAGAGGACCAACACTCTGCCCGAGATACATGCCAGGTCTCAAGCACTGAGCTGGAGCTTTCTGGAACTTTGCCCTCCAAAAGTGAAATTTAGGTGATTAAATGCTTTATGATGCCAGGATGTGGGGCTCTATGTACCGATGATGAACATTTCCTGGTTAGTTTAAAACTTCCACAGAAATCCTCCAGTATTTGCTGATCAGGCTATTATTACCTTCTACTATGGGTTCTCTGGTGGGTAACCCTTCCAACTGAGTCCATCTTGCCTTGAGAAAATGCTCCTCAGGCCCTCCTGGGGCTTTTTGTCCCAAGGGACTGTGATTGAGTACTTGATAAGACCACCACTGAAATGTCTCTGCACAGTAATAGATGTGATTGGCAGCAGTGCCCATCAGTGGAGGCCAGGAGAGTCTATATCTATTCATAACTATGATGGTGGTCTCACAGAAGTCAAGACAACCTTTATCCTGAGTCCAATGAAAGGAGAAAAGGGACCCCAGGACAAAGTGTCAGCACATCTTCCTCAGACAGAGCTATCTTTTAAAATTACTTTTCCAATATATTTTATACATCTTGTTAAATATTTCCCAATTACATGTAAAAAAAATGTAGTATTCACTTAAGACGTTTTTGAGTTTCATCCTTAAAATGGCGAGCACTCTGATACAGATCATACAAGTCATGTAAGACATATTTCCATATTAGCCACACTGCAAACGGAAACAAAGGAAAATAAAGACAGTAAAAAGCCAACAAACAAACAAATCTGCTTCCACCTGCATCCGGACTCCACCTGCGCTGTTCTGGGAGGTCATTCACAGCTGCTCAGAGCACCATGTCTCTGCCTCGCCTCACAGGAGTCATCGCCCCCATTTCTTACCCCACAGTAGTGCTGCACTCCAACCGTATGCCACAACCTTTTCAGTCACTCCCCAACTGACAGGCGTCCCTGCAATTTCCAATTCTTTGCCCCACAAAAATGCTGCTATCAGTATTTTTGCACAAATGGGCCCTTTTCCCTTTTCTTTGATCTCTTTGGGATACAGATCCATCAGAAACACAATTATCTTTAGCTCAAAATCCTCCCCACTCCCAATCTTCCTTATCACTGCCAAAGCTGTCAGTCATCCCCCCAATCCAAGCTGTGGCCAAGGCCTGTCCATATCACCTGTACAGCATCACTCCTTGTGCAGACCGGCATCCCCTCATACCTGAACTACGGCCATGCCTGCCTCCAGCCTCCTCCATTCAGGCTTAATGCACTTCTCCTAAAGCACAGGTCTGATCCTGTCACCCTTTACTCCACAAACCCCAGAGGTTCACAGAAGACACTGGATGGCTTTTAAGCCCTTCACTTCCAGCTCCTCTCCACACACTCTACCCCTCTCACTATTCCTCCATCTCTCACCTCCAGACATGTGTATCAGCTTTGCCCATGTCTCAAGTTCTCTCTGGGCCCTCTCACTCCAATGTCTGAGATGGGGGGGCTCCCTCCTCTACATCTCACACAGCTGCCTACATTCCGCACCCCCTACACACACACACACACACACACACACACACACACACACACACACACACACACACACACACACAAGTGCGAGCTCCTTTGGGCACAGCCAGCGCTCCTGCTAACGCCCAAGGCTGACTTAGCACAGGGCCTGGCACACAGCAAACACTTGACAAAATGCTGGCTGGCCTGGGTTTACTGCTCTCTGTAAACTCTCTCCATCGGTGCCCTCCGTTTGCCCACATTCCAGCCCCTCTGTCTTGTCCTTCTTGTTCCATGTCTGACCCTCCATGACCCCACTTGGGGTTTTACACTCAGCCAGAACCTTGCCCTGAACTTTCACCCCAGTTACCCGCTGCCTGCAGCTGCCAGGGCACACTGCCTCAGTATTATCTTGCGCCCTCCCTGCTCCTCCACCATCACTTCCCGTCAGCTGCCAAGTCCTGGTGGCACTAACGCTAACTCTTCATGCTCTTTCCCCCGCCTTTCCACACACTCCGTCTCCCCATCACTTGCCCTGACCCTTGTCACAGCCTCTTTTATCAGCATATTAATTTGGCCCCAACCCTCTCCTTCATTTTTTTCACTGAGCACCAGCCCAAGGCCTGGCCTGGGCCAGCCTGTGCTGGATGGAGGTGAGGGCCGCGTTATGGCAGCAGTTGGCTACAGCAATGACTTCAGACCAAGACCCCAGATCTACGGACATGCCAGACTCTGGCGACTCTTACAAAGAGTTCCTTCCAGGACGGGTACTGCAGGGAAGACGGACAGAAGTGCTGAATAGGCCCATGTGAAACGCATCAAACTGGACCTGTTTAAAAAGCAACAGCTTCACCGACTGCTCTCTGATCTTAATCAGCAGATGTACCAGAGAAGGTCATCTGCCTTGAGGAGAGCCCCCGATGGATGCCGGCCTAGCCAATGAAGCCTCTCGGAAGGCCGGAAACATGGTCAGCCTAAGCCTTGTGGCACAGAGGGAAGCGTGTTGGCTCTGTTTACGCTGACCCATTCTTCCAACTCTGACTCCTGCCCATGCTATGTGGGCTCAGGCCCCACCTCCCTGGCCTCTGAGATCCCTGTTAGAGCTAAATCTCTGGTCCTGATATTTGGAGAAGAGCAAGTAGAAGAGGGAGAAGGAAGGCCCTGGTCACCTGAAACATTCACCTTCCTTCCTTCAAATGCCTCGAGGTGGCTCTGCTCTCCTGTACCAACCATCTTCTCTTTTCCAAGCTAAATATTCCTCATTCCCTTAACCAGTGCTTGCTGGACAAGATGACAAGGCCCTTCAGAGCCATCTTCAACCTGCTCCTCTAGACACCCTCTCCTTGATGACCGTGATGCCCAGAACTGAACCCAATAGTCCTGGCGTGCTCCGCCTGACACAGGCCAGAGGCTGGGACACCAGGCCTCCTTTCTTAAGCTCAAGTCAGCACTGGCATCTCTAGGCCGCCATGACTGACCCATCAGTCCTGAGCGGTCTGATTGAGAACGTCTCCTGGGAAGGTGGGGCCCTGCTCTGGGCTGGGGCCCTCTTCAGCCAGCTTATGCTAAGTCAGAGGACCTAGGTTTGACTCCTCCTACTTCTGCAACTTAAAAGACCGTAAGAAGTCCCTTCACGTGTCCTAGCACATGGCTCTGGGGTCATCAAACTCAACAACATCTTTCACATGCCCCTCATGATGCTGACATGGGACATTATCTCTGCTGGCCACCCCACAGCCAGCCATGGCCCAAAGGCTGTCTCCCCCCATCTGTTTGCCCCCCATCTGTCTCTGTCTCTTTTTCCCCCCTCCCTGCCCACCCCTTCTCTTTTCTTCAACCACAGAGAGCACCCATGGGTATCTTTTAGAAGATAGTAAGATTCTCATGTAAACATGGCCAGACTGGGCTCAGGTGGGCTTTCCAGACAAAAGGCTCTTCTGCCCTCACGTGGTCACTTTAGAAACTGCCGCTATGGACAAACTCCTCTGTGGCAGGGGGTGGCCTATGCAGCAGGCTGCCCAGCAGGGCCCATGGGCACCAAGGGTGGGGCCCGAGGACTCCAGCCCTGCGTGGGTACCTGGGGGCTTCTGGGCCTTCTCTCCAACCCTAGGCGCATGCACCGCGCCCACACTACAGGAGACTTGCTCTCGGTTCTCTTGACCCTAGGAACGAGGCAGCAAACAAAACTGGCCTTGCTTCTCACGCTGGCAGAGGACACCCTGGGCCATGTTCAGCTCAGAGCCTTCTTACCCACCTCCCTTATTCTCTACTTCGGTGAGAAAGAGAGAAGAAACGCATAGGGAGGCCTCTGTGCATGACCCATGACCACTGTGGGCCTCAGTTTCCTTATCTACACAATGGGTGTGATAACAGCACCCACCCAGAGCTGTGGTAAGTGTGAAGCACTCCACAGGGTGCTGGGTAAATGCTCGCCATCCCCCCTATGGTTATGGAACACACACACCATCGGGGCTCACAGCCCACGGCTGCAACTGCCACCCCCAATGCCCAGATGTCCATTGCCAACACTAGAGGCAGGAGGTCAGCGGACACACTCAGCAGTACCTTCCTGGTGTGGGGGCTGTCCTGGGCACCGTGGGCCTGGAGACAAGAGTGAGCTGATCCTGCCTGTAGCCCCCCACCTCACGGCAGGCCTCCCACCCACCTGGAGGGGGCCCTGCTGAGTCAGGAGGTTGGGCGGGCAGGCCTACTGTCTGTGGTGTCTTCTGGCCATCAGAGCAGGCTCCTTGAAGGCAGAGCCTTTTTGCTTCAGTTTTCTGGATTTCTAGCCCCCAGTACTGTGCCTAGCACGGAGCCTCTCCTCCTTCCCTCACTGATCCCAGCTCCACCTCCAGCCTCTGCTTCCCTGACCACCTGCTGTGTCCAGGCCTCACTGGCTCTTAGCAGGACCACTGCCAAAGGCAGAGCTGACCCTGTTGTGCCTTTCCTTCAAGCTCCAAAGTTTCCCCATTCCCTGGAAGAGCAAAGGCCGGCTGCTCTGTACTCTCTGCCCTTCCCTGCTTCTCACCTGGGATGCCCTCCACCTTCCACCTGGCCTGGCGGGACTTTCCGCAGAAGCTCCAGCCCCTTTCTAGGACAGAGCCATCCTCTGCCACCCCCCAGAGCTCAGCTCCAGACTGCCCCGCTTGCTACAGGAAGAATCCCTGAGCCCCTTCACCTCCCCCCTGCAGATTTACTTTATTTTTGTGCTCACCTCTCGGGGAACCTAGCTTCCCTTGGCAGGAGGTGAGCTCCTCTAAGCCAACAAGTGTTCCCTTTCTGTCTGTATTCACAGCACCCAGGACAGCACCTGGCACACAGTGGGCACTTAATGACTGCTTGTGAACTGACTACAGGGGAGAAAGATCCTAAACCGCCAGGTTCTAGTTAAAGACAGAGCCAGGTCTGCAGAACAGAGCAATCCGGGGGGCCAGGATCCCTGGTGCAGAAGTGGCACCAGCCAGAGAAAATCACGGGTGCGGTGTCCAAGGGAGTGAGCGTGGGTGTGTGTGTGCGCGCACGTGCTGTGCATGCCTGGCACGTCAGCCACGCCATGGGCTGGATGAGCATCTGGACCTCACTCGAATGACCACAAATGCGGCGTTCAGACAGCCCCGGCACAAACAGGCAGTGACACGCTGCCAGGCAGACAAGCATGAGCTCATGAGTGCCTCCCTTTAAATCATCGAAGACCCCTTCTCATTAGCAGCAAAGACATTTCAGGGCACCACCACCCAGAAAAGACAAGGCTACAGAAGCTTTTATTTTGGACGTGAGCTGATAGCAGCCCAGACACAGAGAACGAAACGATCCCTCCTTGCAGAAAGCTTCCGTGCTCGCGGAGGAAACAAGGAGCACACCTGTGCACACGTGCAGATGCTGTGTATGTGTGCACATAACTCACATGTATTATGTACACACGCACTCAAGTTCACGTGTAGCATCTACAGCATACATGTGAAGTTGACAACTCCAACGTATCAGATGGCACGAGGGCTGTATCTTGAAGGAAGAGAAAGTGCCAGTGAGACGGAGGGAAGGACAGAAGGCTCCCCAGGCATGGGGGACGAGTGCAGAGAACTGCACATCCAAGAAAGCCTAACGGGGAAGCTGCCGGCACCACCTGGGCAAGAGGGACATGGGCCTGCACTCGTGGACACACTCCATCAAGGCCCAAGCAGCCAGACCTGGCCACCGCTGGGACAGGCTGGTGGTTCTCTCCTGAAAGGTTAGGGTTTGGGGACAAAAATGGTGAGAGTGAGGCGCCAGCAGGCAATGGGTACAGCTGGGCTGGTGCTCAGGGCAGAGGCCGGCCAACAGGCTGGGGTCAGCTGGGGTCATGCATTGGGTCCTGAGAGGCTAAGGGCCTCTAGCTAGATCCAAAGCCATAGAGAACACTACGAATTCAGGACCTTCCTTGGGGGCCTGGTATTAGAGTGATGGCTCTAATTCATAGCCCCTGGAATCACATGTTAGAGAGCAGAGAAGGACCTAGTCTAACCAAACTGATATTATGATTATTCTTATTTTATGAAGTCCTAAGGCCCAGATAAGCTGAGGGGAATAATGTTAGCCTCAGGGTCAAACTGACTTCTTTCAGGGAGGGCAAAAATGTGTTCCAAGAAGACCAAAGAGACACTATCTAGGTTAAAACCTCATCAAGACAGCCCCCAGCCATGGCCAGTAGCTTGAGAGCCCAGAGCTCTGAGCGAGACCCCCAGGCAGAGAGGATTGAGGCTAACAGTGTGGTGACTCCCAGAGCGGGCAGGGTCACAGACAGCCCCCCAAACTCCCAGCAAGGCCAGCCACACTGGGATGCAGAGAAGACTGCCCAAAGAATGACTACACAAACCCAGGAGAGGAGAACAACACAAAACATCTTCAAACAAATCCTCAAAGAAAAACCCATCTTGTCCAAAACTCAATCAGAAAGAAGCAAGAATTTAGAAACAACTTTTAAAATTACATTTGAAAGGAAACAAGAGTGAAAGAATAAAGAATTGGATGAGAATTATGGAGAAAGGGTGGAGGGAAAATTAACATCTGGGAAGGAGAGGCTCAAAACCTAATTCAAGTAAGAGACTTCCTGAAAATTAGAATAAACTAAACAGAAATTAATGACTTTCAGGACAAGGACAAGGGCTCATGTGCAAAACAAAAGGCCTGGAGAAGAACTGATTGAAGAATCTCTGGGCTAACCTGAACGTCATGTCTGAGGGAATTCTGGAAGAAAACTCCCCAGACATCTTGGATCAAAAAACCAAGCGAAAACAGAAAAGAATCTACCAATCACCTCCTGAATCCCAAAATGCACCAGTCACAGACTCCCAGATTCAAAGAAAGTCCAAAGCTCCCAATCAGACATAAAGAACTCGAGTCTCAAGGAACCAGTCAGGATAACACAAAATTTAGCAGGTGTCACCTAAAGGAAGGGGAAGAATGGAATATGACATTTCAAATGGCCAAAGAAATAGGCTTCTCTCCAGGAATAACTCTTATGGGAAGGGGAATTTAAGATCTTCCCTGCCCCTAGGCCCTTTGATGGGCTTAAGTGGCTCTGAGAACCTTCCTTGATTTGAACATATACTCTCCCCCTAAAAGGCTGAATGTGGTCACCTGGTGCCTGTGGCAGGAGGCTTGTTTTTCAGGAACATCCACACCTCCTTGCTTTGTGATTGGGCAGTGGGTCTAGAGGGCTGTGACATTCTCTGAGCCGGGAGAAGGCTATATATACCCTGATGTGAGGTTTTGCTTTGGGGCTCATTTTGAGAAGTGTTATGTGATTTGACCAGATGAGACTCTGGGCAGCTGTTGAGAGCCCCCCAGCTTTGAAAACCCAGATGTTGATGCTTCCCTCTCTGGTAACTGTGATTTGGCATTGATATAATGGTTGGACAGTTTGGAAGCCTGTC
>WOXC01011117.1:0-108029 GCA_011680675.1 Gymnobelideus leadbeateri | reverse complement strand
GATATTTGTCTGGATTGATTTTCAATTATCAATTCTTAACTAAAATATCACTCCCTCTTTGCTCAAAGGTATTACAAGATTGGGAGTTTTTTTTTTTTTAATTTGACTTCAATTCTTGAGGGATCTGTGATTTAGTCACTGTCGTGTTTCTTCCACCAATGTATATCCCCAAACTGCTACAGTCAAAACTTCATCACTCTGAAGCCAATTTAATAATCAGCCTCTATATTTGCTCAAAGTTTTTCCATTTTTCAGGGAACCTGCCTGAGCTTATGACTCAGTACCATAATTTCAAAAACCCAGAGTCACTACTATACTACAAACAGGAATCAAAGGATGTTAACAGAGGCTGTACTTTAGCAATATCAGATGATTTCTGCCTAGAAAGGTTTTGCTGATTCATATACATGTAGAAGGCTAATTGTTTAATATTTTTCCCTTTTTATCTTCCCAAATTGATTAAAAATTCTTTAATGACAGGAATCATATCTAATGCTTTTTGAAAGAACATTCCATTACATAACTCTTTAATCTATATTTTCACCACCAAATGAAATGGGAAGAGAAATGCATCCGAGAAATTGTGTTCTAGATATCCATCTTCATTCCTAAGTTTTCTAATGAGCTGTGCATTCTCAAATTGGATAGTTGGAACACCATCAGATGTCTCTAGGGAACTGCTGAAATCATCTGGAAAAAATTGATAAGGCCTTTCTCTTTGTAGCACAGGGACATGTCCTTTTTTTCTGTAACAAACAAGTTCAGAAATCTACACAGTGATCCTAGTATTTCCACTGCTAATTCTTCTGAAGCAATGAAGTTTAGCTGAGGTTTAGATTTAAAAGGGAAATTGATAAAGAGCATATAATCTTTTTTTAATATGAAGGTAAATTACTCTCAGGATTCTAAAAGAATGACCTTATTGCTAATCCCCCCTTTATAGGTGAGGAAAATGAGACTTAGAAAACTTGTGTGTCCAAAGTTAAGTGACATATCTAATTTCTACAAATAGCAATTGGCACAGCAGGGATTCAAATCCACATTTTGGATTCCAAATCCATATTCTTTCCCATATGCAATACTATCTCTAATTCTAAATGAATTAAGTTTGACTTATTTAAGTCAAGCAGAATGATTTTTTTTAAGTTCAAGTCAATCTCACTGATCCAACTGCTCACACAAATATTCCTAAGGTACCTCAAACTCAGTCTTATCAAAATAAGTCCATCTTTCCCCAAAAAATCTGCTTATTTTCCTAACTTCTATTTCATTAAAAGCACTACCATCATTATATTCACCATGGCTGTGAACTCAAAAGACATTCGACATTAATCCAATATTACACATGAATGAAAAGGTAGGCATAGGAAAGGCCAGGAGAAAGTAAGTATTATCCTAATTTTCAAAAATGAGAAGAGAATAGTGTCTGCAAAGTATAGACCAATGAGCCTAGGAAATATCTAGAACGCATCTAGAAGGAACTAGGTCCAGAAAATCTAGAAAACAGAAAAGTGTTTGCCAAGAAGCAGCATCTCTATCAAGAATAGCTCAAGCTAGTCTAACTTCCTTTTTCAATAGTTAACAAAATTTGTAGATTAAGGAAATGTTGCAAATATAGTATATGGATATAGTATGAACTATTTAGATGGCTATATCCACAGCATATTTGCTAATGGACTGATGTTGATTCTGAAGGATGTCTCTATCAGAGTATATCAGTGATCTATCTTTTGTTGTTCAACATTTTTTGGTTAAAACCAAAAAAAGATATGCCTTCTTTTCCAGTTCTGTAAATGGAATATGTTGGATGACCAAATCAGGATCCAAAAAAGATATCGACAGACTAAAATCAGAGTCAGCAAATTATAGTCCAAAGGCTAAGTCTGACTTGTCACCTATTTTCATGTCAGCAGCAAGCTAACAATGATTTTTACATTTGGTAAAAATGCAAAAGGACCAGATTTGGATTGATGACCCCTTAGCTAAAATAATGACATAAATCTAATAAAAATTAAACATTAAGGATGAATGTAAAATTCTACAACTGGGCTCAAAAAGCCAACTTCATAAATATAAGATGGTAAAGGCTAGACAATCATTTCTTTGAAAAATATTTGCACACTCCTGTGGATGGCAAGTTCAACGTGAGTCATGTAACATGGCAGTGAAATGAAGTTAATGCTCTTCTAGGCTACTTAAGAAAGGAAGAGAACTCAGCACCACAGAGGCTCTGCTTTATTTTACCCTCCATCAGCTCATTTTGTGTGGGCCCATTTTAGCCAAGACTTACTTAAGCTGAATCACATCCAGGAGAGGGCAAACAGAACAGGGAGAGGACTGAAGAACACGCCATCTAAGGGTTTTTTAAGCAGAACTGGAGAGATTATGCCTGTAGAAAAGAAGACTTAGAAAAAATAAATGAATGAATGAATAAAATAAAAATAAATGAAAAGAAGACTTGGGTTGGGCAGGGAAAGAAGATTCATAGATTTAGAGCTAGAAGGCAACTTAGAATTAATCTCATCCAAATCACCTTCTTTTACTGATAAGGAAACTGAGGCCTAAAGAAGTTAAATCACTTGTCTAAGGTAACACAGGGAATAAAGAGGACATCTGATACCCATGTCCTCCTCACTCTAATCTGAACCTCCTTTCCAATGTACCAAGTCGCTTCAACTCTTTGAAGGGCCATCAAGTAGAAAAGGAATTTAAATTTGTTCTGTCTGGCCCAAGAGGGCAGAGCTAAGCAAAATGGGCTGAAGTGGAAGAGAGACAGTTTTAGACACAATGCAAAGTGTCCTAGTCATGCAAGCTATCCAAAAGTGGAAAGGACCACCTTGGGAAGTTTAGTAGTGGATTCTCTTTCATTGAGCAAAAGTTAGACAACTGCTTGTCTGGTGTCCTGCAGAGAGGATTCTTGATCACATCAGTCTAGATGTTCCCTGTGGTTTCTTTCAACTCTGAGATTCTCCGATTCAGTGAACTCAAATACCTTATAACACCTTGAATACAAAATAACATCTCTAGTCATTTCTCTTTTTTGTAGTGCTTTTCTCCCATACCTGTCCAGTCATCCTGATCTATATGTGTGTGTACATATATGTGTGTGTATGTATATCTTACGTAAAATTAGATATCTACATGTTGTCTCTCCCATTCAAATGTAAGCGTCTTGAGAGCAGTGACTATTTTTTGCCTTTCTTTTATATAGAGTGTGGGGTGTGGGTACTATTTTGTTTGACCCATGGTTCACAGCAAGGCAAGAACAGACATTCTCCAAAGCATGCCTTAATTTGTTTCACAAAGGGAAGCAGGAAATTGGGACCAGAAGCTAGCCACTCTGTTCTCCTCAAAGCAAGGGGGTCTTGAACTAAAATTATATCTGCCAGCTTCCTTAAACATTATTAGGCATGGGGAAGTAGTTTTTAGGTTCAAACTATACTCCTGATCAATATAATTTAATGGAAAAGTAGGATCCAAGCTATATATCCAAGTTTTGACTCCCTTCCCACCAAATGCCAATTCCACAATGAATATACTTAGTAAATAGCAAATAAACTAATTTATCCAAATAAATACAGAAATCAGAAAAGGTATATATAAGAGAATATATATTAGATAATATACAGTGAAGGAGTCCTCCCATTTTGGAGCGAGATATCAGTTCAACTAAGAGTGAGAGTCCCAGATCTCACCCAAAGGGAAATTCCTTGATGTCTCTACTATAGTGAGCTTGAAATAAGGACATATTAGAGATTGCCAGCTCCTCTACATGTCAGCTTTTTCCCACAAAATGGACTGAAGATAGGTTGGAACGGATCAGCTTCTCTCTTGAAACTGAAACTCCAAAGTGATCAGTAACCCTTTTCTCTCCTACTCTTGCTAACGGTACTGAGTAATCAGTCTCCACCAATGAGCAGTAAGTCTCATACAATTGGCTCTTTGAACCAAAGGTTACACTTTGTGTCTTTACTTAACATAGTCCAAGCACATACTAAATGCTTAAAAAATGCTTATTAATTGACTGACCCAAGTTGATACAGTGTAAATAGTTACCAACTTCTTTTTAATAGAGCTGATAAGATTGACTGTACAGTATCGGTGGAAGGTTCTGATCGCAATCAAATTAGACTTCGTTTTGTTTTACCTTTTCAATTTAAGCAAATATATATACACTCACATATTTGTGTATTTGTACATATTGATATATATAATATATATTTTAAAGTTATGTAAGATACGAGTTTTCAATAAATAAATTTATCATTCCCAATTTTACAAGTGGGGAAACTGAGGCTCAGAGCTACTCATACAACTGAAAGGGACTTAGGATGAATTAATGTATCTGTCAGAGTTGAAGTTGGTGAAGCAGGGAAACATTATTGAACTGCTATTAGAGGCAGTTTTTTAAATTTTTTATACTTTATATAAGTATAAAGAGATTAGGCATCCTGCTCAATTTTTCAGATTTCTATAAACCTAGCCTCAAGTAACCTGTAATTTCCAGGAAAACAATGTTTTCCCTATTTCTTAAAATACCATGATCAGTTAAATACTTAAATACCAGAGAATATACTAGAATTATGGACCATTCCTCAATAAACCAAACAATGGCTATATAAAAAGTAAAGTACTTTCTTCTTTCATTTGGAGTTTAAAAATATCCTCAACAGAAATGCCAAATTCTTCCCTACAAAGGCACAGGGCTCCCAGTGACCTCTCAGGAGCTACATTCAGAAGAGAGAAAAACACTGCCCCAAAGCATTTAAAATTTAGGAATCCATTTAGCTCTGAGTGGAGGGTGGGGGAAGCAAAGTATAAATGGATCTTATCAGAATCTAGGTTCACTAGCTTTCAGTTCTGTATAAGCTAGAACTTCTGATCACTACTATAAATAATGCATAGATTAATGTGAAGAACATGGCTTGGGGCAGGAGTAGGGAAGGAAACTAGGGAAGGAAATAATTAACTAAAGTCCACCCCCAAAAAATCACAATTTACAAAAACATTAACTGCTATTCTGTCAATGCTTTTGTTTGGTTGTTTAAGTAAGCAACTCTTGCACAATGACTTTGTTTATTATAGTTTTATGTACCTTTCTTTTCTTGAGGCTGTTTATTCCTTTTCTACATTAAGGCCTTTAGCCACGAACAGCAGTATCTCTTGATTTTATGAGCTTCTCTTCCAGTTCCGAAATGTAAATATTTTATAAAATTTGTTAAATTTCAAAGTTTTATTTGCTAAGCACAGAACCTCTTATTGAAGCCACCAAGTAGAAATATTAACAGTGTGATAGGGCATGCTTTTGTAAAGCTGATTCTTTTAAGAGAATTTTAGTCAGCAACCTGTCAATGTACAGCCTCTAATAGCAGTTCAACAAAGTTTCCCTGCTTCACTGACTTCAACTCTGACAGATACATTAACACATCCTAAGTCCCTTTCACTTGTATGAATAGCTCCGAGCCTCAGTTTCCCCACTTGTAAACTGGGAATGATAATAGTGCACTACCTATTTTATGGGAATCAGATGGGAAAAAATCTTTGTAAATCTTAAAGAACCAGATAAATATGACTTATTGTGACAAAGGAAGAGGAAATAAAAAGTGGAGCACTAAACTAGGACTCCTAAGTTCTGGGTTCTAATCCAGTTCAGCTATCAATTTATGTAACTTTATAGCTCTCTAGGCTTCAGATTCCTAATCAATAAAATGGTCCATAATAATGACTGGTCCTACTGATCTCATAATAATCCTAACTCTAGTTACTAGCAATGATATAAGTAGAAAAATTAACTTACCAAGGTAAAAGTGGTTTGAAGCAGCTCAAAGTACTATAGAAATCAAGATACCAGTACTACTAAAACATGGCCATTGGTTTCAAATATAATACTACTGACAGTGTTTCCTCTGCCAGAACTTTTATTATTAAAAACTGAAGTACCCAATTATTCCTTGAATAATAAAATCTAGAGAGAATTAGTGGGTGATTCTCATTCTAAAAATAGATAAGATATTCAGAGCACAGAAAATCCTCCCTATATAAGACTGTATACACACAATTTTAGTTATTGAAAATTTCTCAATTTGATCGGTTATATTAGAGTTAAACCCTACTAAAAATCACCAGTGTAGATAGGAAAGCAAAGGTGATCTATAAAATGTTCAACTGAAAATGGTACTTCTTCTGGAAAACAAAACTTTTAGAGAGATCGTCCAATCTAGGAACCCATATTAAGATGTGAAAACATCACTTGTTCTGTTAATGGCCAGAGAGATAGAAGAAAAGATAACCAAGGAACCTCTTGTCCAACTCACCTAAATCGTGTGTCTTCACTGATTTGGGAAGCAAATATGTTTACTAAAAGACAGACACAATAAATAACACTGGAAAGATCTTTCATTTACTTCTAGGCATAGAAATAAAGTTCAGTTGGAATACATGAGTCTGTCGATTTCAAATGGTGTTAGAAAAATGAAGCTTGGGAAAGAAACCCCAAACCTCAGTAAAGCTGTTTCAAATCAGATGAATAAAAACACCAAAGTCTTAGAGGGAATAATCAATTAAATTAGCTAGTTAGAAAGTAGAGGAGAGAAACATTAAATCTTTTAATTTTCTAAATTGCTGTTTACTAAACAGGAAGGGTCAGAGCATACTCTTGCAGAGCTAAAATCTCAATTAAAAGACTATTTTCCTTTTCTCCTGTCTTTTTTGTCTTTCTACAATAAGAATGTCTTCCTGTTTCCTCAACCTTAAGGTGACCCTTTGCTGCAATGTTATTTTGGCTCTTCCTCCAGGCAGCTGTGGTATAGCAGAAAAAGAACTAGAGTCATAGTCAGAAGACCTCGGTTTGAGCCCCTACTAAGCTACTTACTACCTCTGTGAGTTTTGGCAGATCACTTCACCTCTGTGGTCCTCAGTTTCCTCATCAGGGCCAGATGATTTCCAAGGTTCCTTCGGCTCTAAATTCTGATATATGAAAGCAAAGCATTCAGGTTGGCTTCTGAGGCCATTTTGTGCTTCAATTAACTCATCTCTCTAGACCTTAGTTTCTCATCTGTAAAGTAAGGGAGTTGGACCAGATGACTTCTGAGGCCTCCTACAGCTCTTATTCAATATCTATGGGTTTTGCCTTACATTATTTCAGTGATACCCTGGATTGCACAGGGGTACACCACAGAAGGGGATCCCACAAGGAAAGTGGTAAGGATGTTTTTTGAAGCCAGCAAGTCGTGGAAGAGTCTCTTTGTACAAAGTTTTGCTTAGGTTACCAAAATATTATGACATTGGCACCTTACCCAAATACCTCATTTTATCCTAAGGAGTAATATACAATAAGAGGTTGATAATTATCAAATCCACTATGACACCAAGGTGCTTTTTCTTTTATATTTATCAAAAAGAATCATCTAATTGGTCAAAATATACAATATTTCAGAGAAACTAAAGTAAGTTAAGTTAGATTTATGCCTTTACAGGGTTTTGTGCCAGAATTACTAGTCCCTTTTCCCCCACCAGAGACATTAACAGAAAGACACAGAAAGAGAGAGAGACTAAAAGAAGAGGGAAAGAGGAAGGAAGGAAGGAAGGAAGGAAGGAAGGAAGGAAGGAAGGAAGGAAGGAAGGAAGGAAGGAAGGAAGGAAGGAAGGAGAGAGAAAGAAAGGAAGAGAGGAAGAAAGAGAGGAAGAGAGAGAGAAGGAGAGAGAAAGAGGGAAAGAAAGAGAGAGAGAAAGAAAGAGAAAGAAAGAAAGAAAGAAAGAAAGAAAGAAAGAAAGAAAGAAAGAAAGAAAGAAAGAAAGATCCAAAGGAGTCCTATTTGGAAGGTTTTGATTTTTTTTTTTTGGTCATATTTTTTTCCTTCCTTCCCACCCTTCCTTATTAGAAGTGATAACTAAATCTCACAACATTTCAGGGTTGTTAGGATAAGTATCTATTTTTTGAATTGCACACTTGAATCTAATCCAGTATATCTGAAATCCCTGAAAACTGGGCTAGAAATCAAATTCTTTCATGAGATATTTAGTACTTCCTTCTTTGAGCATTCTGGCTGCTACATCACCTAGAGATGAAGAAATTAAAACAAGGATTGGCAAAGTAGCCCAAATTTTTTAACCTTTCAAAAAGACATGGGGTTAGGTCTGTTAAGGTCAGTTTCTATTTTGACTGACATACCTCTCTTTTTTGATCAGTCAAGAATTAAATAAGAGCTAAGGTTACATTTTCCAAATGGAGAATTTATTTTAGAATAAAAATATTTGAAAAGCTAATTTGAAAGCAAGACTCTCTCTGCTTAGCTGTATTATGTAGAGAATGAATGAAGATAAACCAAAAAAAATGATCATAATTATGAGGTAACATTGTGGGATGCTGTAATTATAAGATTCTAGTAGAAAAGTGGTAACTTTTAAAAGTGGCAACTTACATTTAATATTTTTTCTTATCCAGACCTCTGATCTCATCAGGAACTCTTTCTACCAATACAGGCGAGAGTATCTGATCTGAAACATAGAGCTGTCACAAAGCTTCAGAGGCACTAAGGAGTGGAGGGACTTGCCCAGGTAACAGAGAGAGACACAGTGGGAATTGAGCCCTGGTCTTTCTAACTGGAGACCAGTTCACCATCCACCACACCACAGCTGTCTCTATACCTATAAGAAAGGGGAGAATAGTACATGGATTTCATAGTGACTTACATGAATGGTCTCATTTTGTCCAGAAAACAGCCCTGTAAGATTGAGAGTATATATAACATTATCTTGATTTTAGGGAACAAATGGAATTTTTCTGCTGAACTCTAGTCTAAGCTGTAACTGTAAATAATAAAACCACTCAAACATTGACTGATTTCAGTGTTTTACATATGACTAGATTTTAAGAGAATTTTAGAAAATGTTTCTTTACCTAATTTTATACTTCCATCTGGACTTTCTCACAGTGGTTGTGTAGTTAAGTATTCCAAATTATTGAAGATTTTAGGAGACTTTTACAAATATTTTTTCTCAAAAAAAAAACAAATATTTTTTCTCTCAAAAATAGCCATTTTAAGCTAATTGAAAGATTAACAGAAAATCTGATGCTAAAGATTAACTTGCATTTACTTCAACTAAAATAACAAACTTTAACAATATTTCATAGTTTTTAAGTGAAAGATTTCAACTATAAATATTTTAGGATATGAATTTATAAGTTTAGTGTAAGTCAAAGGAAGGTGGTCCCTGACCAAAAGATTTTTCCCTTAAAATCTACAGAGAGTTGGTATAGTAACTCACCATTTTCAAGCAGAAGATAAAATGATTTGGCTAGTATAAGGTTACTATCATCCTGATCTACAAACTAATCATTAAGGAAACTAAGTCTTACAGAAATTAAATGATTTGCCAAAGGTTATAAAGGAAGTATATGACAGAGTCAAGACCATAAGTCTAGGGTCTTATTTACTATATCATACTGTATTCCACACCACAAAGTAGGGAAGGGAGGATGGTGAGGGAAAGCAACACACGAGACTATCTCCAAGTGGAAATTTTTTCTTGTTAAATATATCCCAAGTGAAATTGAAATGGCACGTTCTGTCTCCCAAAAAGGACCAGTCCGTGTGGCCAATAATTAGAGCAAGCAGCTCAGTGCCCTAGTAAAGTCAAGCATTATTTTAGATTTGGGCTTTTAAGCCAATCCTAAAGTTCTCATTCAGTAAAAATCCAATTGTCAGTTCTTGACCTGATTGCTTTACTTCTCCGAAAAGAGAGCCAGAATAGCATTGCAACATGTTAGTTTGGGGGTGTTGGGGCAAGGAATAAGATATTCTCAGGCTACAGAGGGGGAAAAAATATAGGCAAAAAAAGAAGGAAAAGGATATCTTTGTAACTAAGTGTATGAACTTCATTCAGATGGATTTATTCAATCTTTGTCAAATCTATTCAAAATAAATCATCTGAAATGTTCTGCATTGATTCATAAGCAGTAAGGATCTGATAACATCCTTGCATGCCTGTCCTCTGAGGATTAGCCTAGCTAATTTGGAGAAGTTCTTATTGATGAATTTTTCAGGCCACAGCAACTGTCTTTGAGCATCCACCAAAGCCACAGAGCCTGCCTCAGAGAAAGTGTCATCACCAATGAATTAACAGATCTTTAAAATATTGAAATATAAATTATTGAATACAAACAAGATTGAGTTGGCAGCCAGAAAGAGAAAAAAACAGATGGATAGTGGCTGGGAGCCAGCAATCAGGTAGATTTGTAGAGACAGGATAAATAACTGACCAACCATTCACTTTGACCATATCCTTGCCATCAACACTGACACTGCTTCCTTCAAATCATTCATTCATTCATTCACTGTTTGTCTTTCATTCTTTTATCTGAAAAAGAAAATGAGATGGAGAAAAGGAGAGGGAGAGAGGGAGGAGGGAAGGGGAGGGAGTGAGAGAGGGGGAGAGATGGGGGGAGGGGGGAGGGTGGGGGGCGCAGAGAGAAGAAACCTCAGAGGCCATACAGAACAACTTCCCATATTGTATAAAACTTACTTTGCAGAATTCCCAAGAGGTGAGCTTATAATGATGAGGCATTCACTACCTCTTGAGACAGGCTATCCCAATGCTAAATGGTTCTAACTATTAAAAAAAAAAAGTTCTTAATATGAGAAATTGTGTTCAAGCAAAGTTTGACCTACATCTCTAGTTTTAAATAGGGAACCCCAGCCCTTGAGACTAAATCAAATACAAATCTAATAGTTTCTTTTTTCATTAATAATAATAATGACTAACATTTATAGAGCACTTACTATGTACCAGGCAGTGTGCTAAGCACTTTTATAAACATTATTTTATTTGATCCTTAAGAAGTAT
Organism: Gymnobelideus leadbeateri; assembly: GCA_011680675.1. NCBI lineage: Eukaryota > Metazoa > Chordata > Mammalia > Diprotodontia > Petauridae > Gymnobelideus > Gymnobelideus leadbeateri. The sequence goes on along the minus strand of WOXC01011117.1, from coordinate 97,184 downwards.
ATGCTAATAATTATTGTCCCCATTTTATAGATGAGGAAACTGAAGCAAATAGAGGTTAAATTACTTACCCAGGGTCACACAAATAGTAAGTATCGAAGGCTAGATTTGAATTCAGGTCTCCATGACTCCAGGTCTATGCTCTACCCACTTTACCACCTCGGCACCTAGCTGTAAGTTTTTCATTACCAAAATTAACTTGTTGTAAACATAATGTTTTTTGAGGTATTGTTGAGCTGATTTTCTAAGGCCTCACTAGATTTGTGGATATAATAAAATAATATCGCAAGGGCTACTTGAACATTGCAAAGTTAAGCTATTATTAAAAATGTAACTTTCAAAGAAGTCAATTAGAAAAAATGAATATGATGATTCACTATAGAATATCTTGAACCTGTTGGCACTAACATATGAGCTCAGTTATCTGGAGTCTATTAGCTAAGACTCCATTCTCCATTAACTGATGCTCCTGTGTAGCAGCAAACACCCCAGCATCCCCAGGGTGGCTGCCAACACAGGTTCTTAGATCTGCTTTTCTAAAGGAAGGCAACTCAAAATGTGTTAACAAGCTTACTTTAATCAATCAAACATATCGTTTACCTAGTTCAGGGGGAAAAGGTCAGCACCCCAAACTTCAAAGTATACAGACAGAACTTACAAGATAGAGAAACAAACAGATCAAGCAGACAGGCTTCCAAATTGTCCAACCATTACATCAATACCAAATCACAGTTACCAGAGAGGGAAGCATCAACATCTGAGTTTTCAAAGCCGGGAGGGGGGTAGGGGGCGGCTCTCAACGGCTGCCCAGAGTCTCATCTGGTCAAATCACACAACACTTCTCAGAGTGAGCCCCAAAGCAAAGCCTCCCATCAGGGATTATATAGCCTTCTCCTGGGTCAGAGAAAGTAACAACTCTCTTGACCCACTGCCCAATCACACAGCATCAAGGTGTGAGCATTCCTGAAAACCAAGCCTCCTGCCACAGGCTCCATGTGATCACATTCAGCCTATTAGGGGGCAGACTATATTTTCAAATCAAGGAAGGTTCTCAAGAGTCTCCTAAGCCTATCAAAGGGCCTAGGGGCAGAGAAGATCTTTAAATTTGCATTTCCATTACATCTTGCCACTGTCTATCTTGGTAATACTTGCTGTCCATGTCTCCAAAAGCCTGCTACATACATGTTCTATGTCCTGAGAGAAGCTCTGATCTCTGAAGAAGAGGAGGTGTTTGAACTTTGTTACATCTACCTAGTTTTATAGGAAAGTAATAGGAGCAAGCATGCCAATATGTTTCCTGGATCTAGGGAAATTAATGGTGAAAATTGTCCAAATGCATCCTGCTTCAGTTTGCACAAAGTAGAATCAAAGCTTTTTTACAAATTCTAAACTAAAAAATGTGGTGCCCTATACTATAGCATGGCTACATTGATTTCTTTTAAATTAAGTAGCTATAAAATGAAATCAACAGAAACCAATGGATTAGGAATGTTTATCCCAGGGCTCAACTCCATTTGCAGTAGATTCTTTTAACTTGCTGTTCTGTGCCTGAGCAGATTTGGTGAGAACTTGGGAGAAGAGAGATCCTGTTTCTTCTGGTTTCCACCTTCAAGACAAAATACTTGGTTCCAATTCTTTTCAGGGAGGGGTCTCTAAGATGAAAGAAAGGAGCTAACAGGGAGGAAAGCCCATGCTTCAACCATATTCCTATCCCCAGCTTATTACACTAGAGACTTGAGGGAATTTCCCCTTGTGTGAGATCTGGAACTCTCTCTCTCTCTCTCTCTTTTGTGATTGAGAAGAGGTATTTCATGAATAGTAGGAAGTTCATTTACTCTGTATTTTCTGGTATATTTAATCTACATAATTTCCCTGATTTGTGTTTGCAGTCAGCTTAGATAGATTGGTTTATTTGCTATACACTCCGTGTATTGTGTAACTGACATTTGGTGAGAAAAGGAGTCAAGCCCTGGATCTATAACTTGAAGTACCCCTTCCCTCTTGAGGGATAGAAAGCAAGTGTGGAGCTTGGACTTAAAATTTCCTTTCCCTAGACTAACAATATTTAGGGACAGAAAGATATCATTTTAGCCCCTCTCTGTGGAGAGCAGAGAGACCAGCTTCAAGGCTCTAATCTCTTTCTCTGTATATGACAAGGATCAAAGTCTTCCTTGGAGAAGGATGGGCAGAAGAAATTCTTGAGACATCCATTCATGTCTTGCTGCAAGCTTTATCTCAGACAGACCCATGTAGACACACAGAACCTACATGGACAGTGCATACACATATACCCATACACATCTACACACACACACACACACACACACACATGCACATACCTTATACATATATGAGTCAACAAGAATTTTTTCCACATTAAAAAATAAACTTTTCCTTAACATGTTTGAAACACATATGCCCAGAAAATAAGCTTTAGTTATATGGTATACTATAGTATGGCAACAATGGAGGTAAAAATCCCTTCTCAATACAAGCAATACTCACATTTTTTTTTTTTACAAACCAAGTCATAGTGACTGAAACTAAAGACAGATAATATTTCAAGTTATTAAGTTCTTTTGCTACACGTCACATAATTCGTGCTTTTGTTCTCATTTGGCTTTGGGGAACTTCAAGACTGGCCGTACTCAATACAAAAGTGCCCGTGTTTTAAATGGAAACTACCCATTGCTTTCACCAAAAATAAGTGACATAAAGTAATGAAAAGTTTAATAATGAAAATAAACAAAATTAACAGGAATTCCTCTAGGCTGAAGGTTAGATTAGAGCCAAGACTATTAAAATGTCTGGAACCCAGACACTGCCTCAGCGGTTCATAAGTTCATTCATTATGGGAAAGAGGAGGAAATGCGGTCAGATACTGCTGTCAGGTTGAAGAATATCAGTGGAGCTTTGCAAAAATGATGTATGTTCTCATTCAAATACACCAAAAGCTATTTAACTTAATTTCCTTTTTAAACATGTACTTAGCCTTCCTCAATTGCTGATGGGCAAGGAAATGCTTTAACCCACAGGACATTCTGCGTTACTGATAAATGTAGTTAAATGTAATAAACTTTTCCCATAAACATATTTTGTGTATAAGACCTCAGACATGTTGCTATATCTAGGGCATTAACTCCTATTCCTTCATTCTTCTGGTTCTATTTTCTATTCAAAAACTCAGTCTTTTCCTTACTCTACTGCTGGATTATATACCACCTTTCTTCTTCTCCCCTAAAAACTTTGCCACCATTGCCAAGCTAGTCTCAATTTGTCCATTCATTCATTCATTCATTCATTCGTGGAACAGAATTAAATTCATTGACCCAACAAATATTTACTTAGTGTCCTCTATGTAAAGTGCTATGCACTGGGTAAATGCAAAAAATAAATAAGATATAAAAGTCCTAGGTAGTGTGGTGGAAAGAACAGTGGATCATTAGTACAGGCTCTGATGCTAAAATTCTGCATGACAACCATGAAAAATTCATTTAACCTCTCTGAGACTCTTCCTCAACTTTAAAATGATCACTTCGTGTTTTGTGTCTGAGTGAGGGACAGAGTTGCTGAAAACCAGGGAGAAGAGAGATCCTGGTTCTTTTGTTCCAGCTTCAAGATAGACCACTTTGTTCCAATCCTCTTCAGAGGAACTGGATGATATCTAAAAATACTTCTAATTCTAAAATCTAATTATTCAAATAAAAATATATACAATGCAAATTTTAATATTATAAATGCCTAAGATGAGTATGTAGCACTCCCACCAGGGCCAATATCCAGCTCCCACTCATGCTGGTGAGCTGACTTCAGGAGGTGGTTGACTATTTTTCCACTCAGGTTCTAAGGGTTACCCAAAGGGGGCCGAGGTTTCTAATATTGTCATTCATGAGCCTCTATATTCTCCCTGGTTACCAAGTCGGAGTAATTAGCTTTTAGAAAGGATATTTACTAAGTAGATACAGTAAAGACAGCTGTAACAAAAACATTCCCTCAAACCAAGGTGTTATCTGCTTTTAAACACAAGGCCTCTGGGGAGAGTAGACTCAGGGATAAAGAACACAGGTGGCCAAAGTGCCAACTCACAGCTCCCGTTTACTGAAAGCACTTTTCTTTCTTTATGGAGTCTACATAAATTTCCCTTTTAGGAGCAGCCTTCTGCTGGCCACCAAGGGCCATGCACTCCTAGAGTCCTAAAGCTGACTTTCTTCTGGGTATCTTCTTTGTCACTGGTACATCCCTCAGCTTTCAAAGCAATTGCAGCTGACAGGCACTGCTGCTCCAAGGACAATGCTGTCATTCCAATGGGAACTCCAGGGCTTCTGACCTTTTGAAATTCATAAGGCTGTCACCTGCAAGGACATGCTAGGGCCAATCCAAACTGGCTGGTGAACTGATTGTTCTTCAATATGAGCATTTATACCATGAACATCAGCAAAGGTTACAATTTGGGTCTTAATTTATTTTTTATATTATCTAGACATTAAGAAAATTATATAAAAAAAAGTTAAAAGTACACCATGTGTAACTTTTTTTCCAAGAGAGCTGGTTGTTAAACATTTACCAACATGCCTGTCCAGAGGTGACAGCTAGCATTTATATAGTGCCTTAGTGTTTGCAAAGAACATTGCATGTATAATCTCCTTTGAATCTCACAATAACTCTGAGAAGTAGATGCTACTATTGTTCCCATTTTATGGATGAGGAAACTGAGGCAGAAATAGGTTAAGTGACTTGCTCAGGAAGACACAACTCACAAACATCTATAGGGCTATCGGCTTGAGCTCCTGTTCTAGTGTGTTCCCCTGCCACTGTTAGTATCCATTTATTGATGCCTCAGTTCCATTAACCAATTAACATTAATTAGCTTTTTACAAAATTACATATATATATATATATATATATTTGCAGACATAGCAAGAACAGAAATATGAACATTTTCCCCTAATACCTGAGGGGGATACTCTCTTCCATACTACTTCAGTCTCTGGGACACTGAGATGTAGGCTCAAACATAATAAAATTAACACAGCACCTTAGCCCCACCAAGTTAGCAAACAAATTTGGCATAGTTATTGGTTGGGTCTCTGTGTCTTAGCTACCATCACATTGCACTGAGTCCCAAAAGCCTTGATCCTAAATGGTTGCAAATACCTTAAATGTACTCCATTCCTGATCTTCTTCATGGCTCACTCTCTTTAACCTTTCAAAGCTTACAAGGTCATATCCATCTCTAATCTCCTTCCCCTAAAACAAGAAAGAACAAGTGCCAAGGCAAAAAACCAGGGTCTATATTGATGAATTACATGTCAGCCTCAGATGAAGGGTGTTTCTCCCCTTACATCACTGTCTCTCATTTCTTACTGGAACAAAGTCAGACAGGAAAGAAAGAGACTACAAGGGACAGGCTTACTAGGACTTTTTAAATTTACTCCAGGTTCTGGCCCCATAGCAAATCAAAGAGGCTCCTTTTTTACCATATGGTTAGTGGACCAAAACCAGTCATAGAATGTCTGTATATGCTCCAGAAAATCATAGCATCAGTCTTATGCTCATAAGTACTGAGATCGTGGCTAGCCCCTCCCCCATTTATATATGAATCCTATAAATGACTAAATGATGTACTTCTAAATCCTATAATTTGATAATCATATAACCCTATGAACTCCATGAACCTCAAAACAGCCCTACTGCACATACTCCAAATTTCTAGGAATTGGCAATCTACAGGCTATATGTGTGAAGAAATTGATCAAGATAATAACAGTAGATAATATATTTCATGATAAATTCCTCTTGCTTGTTCAAGAGGCATTGTAAACCCATAGAGGCCAAGGATTATGTCTAGCTGAATGATGGCATAGAATCCAACACAATGCTGCCTGGAAACAAGCATTTAATAGATGTTTTTCAATCACTAATAATTCTTATAAAATTCCATTTCCTTCCAGGGTCCCACTGCTAGGGTCTAGTCTAGAAAGGTAGGTGGAAGTCAGATTATGAAAAGCTTTAAAAATCAGGATAAGGAATTTTAATTTTATTTTAGAGGTGGTAGGAAGCCACTGAAGATTCACCAGTAAAGGAAAGGAAAGGACAGGACAGGACAGGACAGGGGACAGGCGGGAAGGGAAGTGAAGGGGAAGGAAGGAGATGACAGGAGACAGCTAAAGACAGGGTATGGGGGTACACCCACTGTTAAAGGGTAGCACATAGATTTCTAATGGCCCAGCATTCTGAGTTCTTGGCTTTCACGGACTAGACTGAATATATAAGGCAACCCACGAAATCACATCTCTTTAGATTCTTTTGTCTAAAACTAAAGTTTACCCTTGGAAATCTCAAAATAATTGAGAGCTACAGCTCATGTCTAAGCCTTCACATATGAGAGTCAATGTGGTCCTTAGATTCTATAGAAGCATTCAAGGTAATGCATATATCAATACAGGTCAGCTTTTTATTATCTTGCAAAAAATGCAAAAATACATTAAAAAGTAGTACAATAAATTCATAACACACACACACACACACTTGTCCAGATACAAACAACATAATTATTCTCCCCCTTCAGTGACCCAGCTTTCCATAGTGACACGTGGAGTTTCCTAGACTGGTGGTAGCATCTTATGTTGTGGACTCCCTTTGGAAATGAAACACCAGGTTTGCTAGAAAAACCTTCAAGAGACTTCTTATTTCACCATTCAGAGATTCATACAAGCATCCAACCTCATGATGATAGTCTAAGGGAATGGAATGGTAATAATTTTCAGAGGGAAACATTGTCGGATGATGAACAGTTAATTCCTTTTCCTATAAAACCCACACCAGCAGAGTAACTCATGGTAATAGAGTTCAAATCGCAAGTCTCTTGCGTTCCCATGCCTTGATTTTAGTTCCTTACTGTTCTTCCTGTTTTGGGGGCCATGTGTATAATGTTTTTCTCTGTCCAAAAAGTTATCTCTTTCTATATAGAAGGTTATATTCTGGTACTCTTAAACTTTATATTTGCAGAAAAGGGCAGACACTGCCCCACCAATTCCTTCCTCTTTTTGGAAGGTTCCATTCTGGGAGCAAGTGCTTGCCAAGATGTCCCCCTTCGATGATAGAAAGTTGAACTCTGTGACTTCAGAACATAAGAATGTCTGAGAGACAACCCCTAAGTAAGAACTCCTTCAAAAGCTGGGATTCAAGAACTATCCCGCTCAGACCATATTCCTTCTGCACAACTTCTAAATAGTCGACAACACATGGCTCCCATGTGCCTTGCCCCAAAGCAACCATTAACAGTCCCAGAAAGGGAGAACCCCCACATTCTTATCTGATCCTAGCTTTCTACTGGTAGGAAAAAGGGTAAAGAGACCTTTACCATAAGTAGCTCCCATTTATGGGCCAGAAGAAAAGGGCTCTGTCCTCTCATAACATCTATATCATAGTAGTATAAGCCATTCATCAACAGAAAAAGAAATTACTCCTCCCACAATCCATTACACAACTACTTGAGCCAATCAAAAAGGGGGGAAAAAACTTTACAATATTGGATGTGGAACCATGAGGGGGAGCTGTCTTCACTCATAAAAGCAAGGTGAATAAATCAGTCATGCCTTGGTCTTCTATAATCTATGAGGGTTAGGCTTCTTCACACCTAGCTTCTGGCCCCTGTTCCTTTCCACCAAGCTCCTTGGTCACCAAACTAGAAGGACCTGGGTTTGGATCTGAGAAAAGTCTATTGGCATCTTTTCTGCTACCATCTATGAAGCTTCTCCCTCCTCAGTCCAAGTCCTCTTCTATTCTTGCTCCTGAACAGGGAATTACAATAAAATCAACTCCAAGCTGAAGCTAGCCGGCCTTTACCATTGTTCCTGGGAAGGGTGCTCCTAAACAAAAGCATCTGCTAACCTGACATCACATTGTGAGCTGTGGTCATTACCATGACAAATCTATGCTTATAAAGTAAATAAGTACCATTGCCACTGTGGACAGACAATAAGATACCTAGGAATAGATTCTTTTTTTTTTTTTGGAGGACCATTGCCACTGTGGACAGACAATAAGATACCTAGGAATAGATTCTTTTTTTTTTTTTTTGGAGGGCAATTGGGGTTAAGTGACTTGCCCAAGGTCACACAGCTATTTTTTGTGTTGAGTGTGTGAGGCCAGATCCAAACCTAGTTCCTCCTCAGGGCCAGTGCTCTATTTACTGCTCCACCTAGCTGCCCCTAAGGAATAGATTCTTATAAGTATCTTTTACTGACCATTATAATTATAAAGTACGTATGTTCTTTATAGGGATAGGCTTCTGCCTACCCTGAATACTTACATACATATTTATAGGAATAGAATTTATACATTGAATAAAATCAATCTGTATATTTGCAAAAAGTCTCTACCATGGGGATGAGAGCAGACTGCATTTGCTCTTACTATAGCCTTGGCAGATAGGGCAGCTCATACAATACTGGTAGGCCACAAAGGAAAACATTTGGAAGAAGCCAACCTTTTCTTTTTTAAAAATAATTTAAATTTTGAAGTTAACAAAAAAGAACATTTTAATATACAAAGTAGAAAAGGCAGATCATAAAGCAATAAATATTATTGTACAGTTTGGGACTCAGATATACTTAAGTATTTTGTAAAAGTAAATTCATATGCAGGTGTATAAATTTATGAATTCTATATAGCCTTTTTTAATAACTAATCAAAAACTTTTAAGTCAAAACTCATTTTCTAATTAATATATTTAGGTCACTATTCAACATTCATTAAAATATATAACGGCTGTTGTGGGTCAGGAATGACTGAGGTCAGTACAGTTCAGGATTGGAATGAAATAAGAAATTCTTAGAACATCTTAACAGTTTACTTAAATGGAAAAAGATATTCAGCAGGGATTCAGTGCGAGTTCAGTATTTAAACCAGTTCCAAGTGAAGTGGATGTAGACTTCTGGGAAGGTCAAGGCAATGGTGGGTATCTTCCTGACTCAGCATTTCCTATTATCTGTATGTAGAAACATGTCTGATCAAAGGGTGTGTTGACTCACTTGGAAATGAATAGAATCTGTCAAATCTGAAGAGCATTGACTCTTCATGGCCTAGCCTTTTTATGTCCCAGGCAATGAGAAGCTCAAGTCTTAACTCTCTGAATTAATGAATTTTCAGAAACTTCTTCCCTACCTTTTAAGGAAAAACTAGACCAAACTATTCAATGAAATTCAGCAAATATTTATTAAGTGTCTACGATATGCCAACAACTGTGCTAAGTACTGGGAATATAAATAGAGGGGAAAAATAATCCCCGTCCTCAAGGAGCTTATACTCTAATGGGGGTGACAACATACAAAAAAAATAATAAAAACGAGCTATATACAGGATAAATAGTAAATAATTAAAAGAAGGAAAGCAATGGAATTAAGAGGGGTTAGGGAAGGCTTCCTTTAGAAGGTGGCATTTTAATTGGGACTTAAAGGAAGCCAGGGAGGTCAGTAGTCAGAGCAAAGGACACTACCAAAGCAGGACCTTGGTAAATATTGTCTCTATCATAGGGGCATTTCAGATTTCAATTCGCTTTAAGTCTTGAAATTCATGATTTCAATTTTTTTAGGCTAAAAATTCAAGAAGATATTTCAGGTTCCTTTAAGTTATCAGTTATAAAGCCACATTTGTTCTCCTTGCTTTTGGAGAATCAAAACTTAAATCTACTGCTTTTGAATCTCAATCAGTTAATGCCTGCTACACACATAAGTGCACTTTAAAATTCCTACCTCTACTTTTCTATTATGATTTACTTCCACTGTCTGGACCATGTTGTTAGCAATTATTATATTTTCACTAAGCTTCAAATCTCCACTGTGTTAATTCAAAATTCTTTTTTTTCCCCTCAGTTCCTGACTTTGATCCTCCCATTCCATTTTATAAGTCTACAATAACTAACAAATGTCTTGTAACTCAAACAGGCTCTAAAACAAATTATATTATTTGCATGCTTGTAATATTCCATTGAGGAGGAGGGAAGGAGAGGGGTACTTCTATTTATTTCCCAACCTCATATTTCTCTGCTGGCAGATCCTATTTCACATGTTCCTATTAAAACCCACCAATTTTAGTTTTCTTTTTCACCACTCCTTGTATCCCTCTTGCAAATTAACACACTTTTTTGTATTAGACAATTAATTCTCTAAATACAGTGTTTCTTTTGTTTAAATATGTGTTCTAGTACACAAGCAACACCAAGCTTCTTTTTGGCTCTATGGTACTTAAGCTCCTCACAAAATTTCTTGACTCAAGCAAATTCCTTTACTACTGGGTCAAATGTGAAAGTTCCAGACTCCAAAACACATTTTATCTTTTTGTAGCTAACTCCCTTTAGGGTCCAAAGTAATTACAAATATATGCTTTGCTTTCTTTCACTAGGAGCTAGGGTAACCAGGTGGCACAGAGGATAGAGCACTGCCCGTTAGAGTCAGGAGGAATTCAAATTCAACTACAGAATTACTAGCTGTGTGACCTTGACGGCCTGTCTCTGCTCCAGTTTCTTAACCGTAAAATACAGGTGATAATGAATGCACCTATTTCCCAGGGCTATTACGAGGATCAAATGAAATCATATCTGCAAAGTACTTAGCATAGTACCTGGCATATAACAGATGCTAGCTACAAAAATGCTAGCTATTCATCATCATCAATTCAATTCAACAAGATCAAATGCAATCCAATGAACAAGTTAAACTTTTCCTGCTGAATATAAAGCATTTCACACACACAGAGATATACACATATGCACACATATACATAGTCCTCAATGGATTAAGCCTCCCCTGTAGCTATTTTTTTGTCTTTATTAATTTGTTTTTTACTTTTAGTTTACAAGATTAAGTTCCACATTCCTTTGAGTTTCAAATTTTCTCGTCTTCCCCCCCCACCCCATGGCAACATGCAATCAAGTATAGCATCTACAAATACTTTCACATTAGACATTAGTCAGGTTGTAAAGAAGGATTATAACTGATGGAATGAACAATGGGAAAGAGGAAACAAAACCAAACAAGAAAAAGAAAGAGAGCAGGTAATTTGCTTCAGTCTACTTCAAACTCTGTTCTTTCTAGTTCTTTCACTGAATGTAGACATCTTCCATCATGAGTGTTTTGGAGTTGTCTTGTAACTTTGCATTGTTAAGAAGAGTTCAGTCGGGGGGCGGAGCCAAGATGGCGGAGTAGAAACAGCTCGTCCAAGCCTCTCTGCCCCCAGATTCCCCCCAAACTATGTAAAAGGGGACTCTGAACAACTTCTGGAGCCCCAGCACCCACAGAACGACACAGAGAAGCTAACCTCCCGCTGAGGACAGCCCAGCAGCCCTGCAGGAAGGACCAGCGCAGGGGTCTGGGACCTGGCAGCCCGCAGAGCGCAGGAGCCAAGCAGAGCCCAGGTCCGCGTGAGCCGAGGTTTTAGCCCCAGGGCGGCAGGGCCAGCAGCTGGCTGGAGGAACCCCAGAACACCAGCAGCCCTGGCGACTCCAGAATTATCAACATAGACATGCCTAGGACAAAGTAAGAGGTTAGTGTCCTATGGACTTTGGGACCTGTATTTGGGGAATGCGTCAGCTCCCTCCCCTGGGGGCTAGAAGCCGCTGAGGAGACACGCCATTTTGTAGTTTTCAGAGGCAGCTCCGGCTCCCAGCCTACAAATCGTGGGGAGATCCAGCGATCAGTCTTGGGGGGTAATCGCTCTTGCTTTAACCTCCCTGGATCTGGATTGCGATCTAGGGTGGAAGTTGTGGGTGGGTTTACAGCTTGCCAGAAACGGAAGTTGCCCCCCACATGTTTGGGACGAAAATTCCTCTATCTGGCCTTAAAGCCATAGTGTCTCAACAAGCCCAAAAGTCAAGCAATTAAGTGGCAACATGCCAAGGCAAAGGAAACAGAAAAATGCAACCCTAGACTCCTATTTTGGGGGCATAGAGCGGGAAAAGGACTGTGAGGTCAGAAGTCCTGCTCCAAAAGCCCCAGGGGAAAACATGAGCGGGTTGCAGGCCATAGAGGACCTTAAGAAGGACTTTAAAAATCAAATAAGAGAAGTGGAAGAAAAATTAGAAAGAGAAATGAGAAGGATGCAGGAAAAGTATGAAATGAGGGTCAACAGCCTGACTGAGGAAAACAACACCTTAAAAAATAGACTAACTCAAATGGCAAAGGAGGCCCAAAGGGCAATGAGGAGAAGAATGCCTTAAAAAGTCGAATTTGCCAGATGGAAAAAGAATCTCAAAAGTTCACTGAGGAGATTCATTCCTTCAGAGTTAGACTGGAGCAAATGGAAGCTAGTGACTTTATGAGAAATCAAGATGCTGTTAAGCAGATCCAAACAAATGAAAGATTAGAAGGCAATGTGAAATATCTCATGGGAAAAACCACTGACCTGGAGAATAGATCCAGGAGAGACAATTTAAAAATTATTGGACTACCTGAAAGCCATGATCAAGGAAAGAACCTAGAAATCACCCTTCAAGAAATTCTCAAGGAAAACTGCCCTGATGTTTTAGATCCAGAGGGCAAAATAGAGGTTGAAAGAATCCACCGATCACCTCCTGAAAAAGATCCCAAAAAGAAAACTCCCAGGAATATTATAGCCAGGTTCCAGAATCCCCAGATCAAGGAGAAAATACTACAAACAGCCAGGAAGAAACAATTTCAATATTGTGGAAACACAATCAGAATAGCCCAGGACCTGGCACCTTCTACACTGAGGGATCGAAGGGCATGGAATATGATATTCCAGAGGGCAAAAGAACTGGGAATGAACCCAAGGGTCACCTACCCAGCAAAACTGAATATTTTGTTTCAGGGGAAAATATGGTCATTCAGTGGAATAGAGGACTTTCAAGCATTCTTGAGGAAAAAACCAGAACTGAATAGAAAATTTGACATCCAGACACAGGAAGGAAGAGATGCCTGAGAAGTTAATTAGGGAAGAGAGATCAAGGGGAACTTATCAAAGTTGAACTATTTACATTCCTATATGGAAAAGCAATAACTGTGACTGATGATATCTTTCTCACTATGAAAATAATGGAAGAAGGGGGTGTGGTCATATGAATACATATGTGAATGTGTGTGTATATGGTTACAGTTATATATGGATAGAGGGCATAGGTTGAATTTGTTGGGAAGGGAGAATACTCAAGGGATGAAATTATGAGGTGAGAGAGGAAAGTGGCAAGAGGAGATGGGGAGAGACAGGGTAGGGTAAACTATCCCATGTAGAAGAAGCAAGGGAAGTGGTTGCAAAGGAGGGGGAGAATAAGGAAGGCTAAAAAGGCAAAACCACATTCACATTGAATTTGGTTCAGGGAGAAAATGACATACATACTAAATGGGATATCTCAACCTGCAGCAGGATAGGGGGAAGGGGGATGAGAGGAGGGATGATGGATGGGAGGGCATCCTTGGGGGGAGGGGAGGTTGGAAGTACCCACTATAGAAGAGGGACAGGATCATGTAGGGACTGGACCAGGTGGGGAGTGGGATGAGTGGGAGGGAATTATAAGCAGCCTTGTACAATATATCTACTATGATAATGTTTTGCATAGCTAGACATGTACAACATATACTGAATTACTTATCTCCCAGAAGGAATGGGTGACAAGGGAGGAAGGAAATGGATCTGAAATTCGAGGTCGTAACATTAAATGTTTCAAATATATATAAATACTATTATTAATACTCTTTCGCTTGCAATAGGGAGATAAGATGTGCAGGCATTGGGACACAAAGATTCACCTTCCTCTAATGGAAAAGTCGATGGGGGTATGGGAGAAGGTATGGGGGAGAGCAGATTGGAGGAAGTGATATCTTGTGGGACTACTATTCTGGGAGGTTGGGTAGGGGAATAATGGGGGGGAAATGATTGTAACTCAAAATCTGGCGGAAATGAATGATGTAAAACAGAAGTTAATAAAGCATTTGTTTAAAAAAAAAAAAGAAGAGTTCAGTCTATCAAAGTTGGTCCTCATACATATGTTGTGTCTGTAATTGTGTACAAATTTCTCCTGGTTCTTTTTGTAGCTAATTCCCTTTAGGGTCCTAAGTAATTACAAATCTATGCTTTGCTTTCTTTCACTAGGAGCTAGGTAACCAGTTTATATAAGTGTCACTCCACATAAGTTTGTATAAGTCTCTCCAGGTAAATATGAAGTCTATCTGCTCCTCATTTCTTATAGAACAATCATATTCCATTACATTCATATACCATAACTTGTTTAGCTGTTCCCCAATTGATAGGCATCCCCTTAGTTTTAAAAAGCTGCAATAAATATTTTTGAACATATGGATTTTCCTCCCACTTCTATGATCTCTTTGGGATAAAACCCTAAAAGTGGTATTACTGGGTCAAGAGGTATGCAATTATGTATAGCCCTTTAGGCATAGTTCCAGACTGCTCTCTAGAATGGTTGAATCAGTTCACAACTCCACCAACAATGCATTAGTGTTCCAATTTTTTCACATCCTCTCCAGCATTTGTCATTTTCCTGTTTTATCATCTTAGCCAATATGACTGGAGAAATGTGGTACCTCAGAGATGTTTTGATTTGCATTTCTCTAATCAATAGTGATTTAGAGCATTTCTTCGTATGCTTATAGATATCTTTAATTTCTTTCTCTGAAAACTGCCTGTTCATATCCTTTGACCATTTATCAATTGGGGAATGATTTATATTCTTATAGATTTGACTCAGTCCTCTGTATATTTTAGAAATGAGGCCTTTATCAGAGAAACTGATTGTAAAAAGTCTTTCCCAATTTCCCACTTTCCTCTTAATCTTAGTTACATTGGCTTTGTTTGTACGGAAACTTTTCAATTTAATGTAATCAAGATTATCCATTTTGAATTTAGTAATGCTCTCTAACTCTTGTTTGATCATAAAGGCTTCCCTTCTCCATAAATCTGACAGGTAAACTATTCCTTGCTTTCCCAGATTGCTTACAGTGTCAGCCTTTACACCTAGATCATACACCTAGTTAGACTTGATTTTGGTATACAGTGTTAGATAATGGTCTATGCCCAGTTTCTGCCATACTATATTTAAGTTTTCCCAGCAGTTTTTGTCAAATAGTGAGTTCTTATCCCAAAAACCGGGGTCTTTGGGTTTATCAAACAGTAGATTACTATAGTCATTGACTGCTGAGTCTCATGTACCCAATCTATTCCATTGATCCACTACTCTATTCCTCAGCTATTACCAAGTAGTTTTGATGACTGCTGCTTTATAATACAGATTAAAATCTGGTAAGGCTAGGCCACCTTCCCTAGAATTTCTTTTGATTAATTCCCTTGATATTCTGGACCTTTTGTTCTCCCAAATGAATTTTGTTACTATTTTTTCTAGCTCTATAAAGTAATTTTTTGTAGATTGATTGGTATGGCACTAAATATGTAATTTAATATAGGTAAATTTGTCATTTTTATTATATTAGCTCAACCCAGCCACAAGCAATTGATGTTTTTCCAATTAGTTAGATCTGACTTTATTTGTGTGAAAAGTGTTTTAGAGTTGTGTTCATATAATCCTGGGTTTGTTTTGGCAAGTAGACTCCCAAATATTTCTTAATGTCTACAGTAACTTTAAATGGGATTTCTCTTTCTATCTCTTGCTGTTGGATTTCATTAGAAATATATAGTAATGCCAAGGATTTATGTGGGTTTATTTTATATCCTGCAACTTCCTGTAGATATTTTCTAAGGATTAAAAGAAACTATCCCTTAAAGTTTGTATGGAAAAAAATTAAAGAGCAATAATCACTAGGAGAGAAGGGTTAACTCAAACAACTATTAATAATCATTATTTTGAATCATTTACCTTGAAAGAAAACAAAGCAGTTTTAAAAAAACTTTCTTTTCTGCAGCTTAGTATCAAAAATGCATTTCTATAATACAGGAAATAAAGTGAGCACAGAGTCTGAGGAAATCATATACCTTGAAAATTTCCACAGGAGATACAAAGAGAATCAGAAAACGTCTTAAGTATGAAAAAGTGGCTAATTGCAAATGTTTGAATTTCTAATTTCTACATTCTAATTTCTAAATTTCTATAATTAATCCAGAGAAACATTATTATGAAAGTCAATATAAATGCAATTTCATTACCATTACAATATGCAAGTTCACATTCAAAAGAATGTACTTGCTTTGATTCATTTCATTCATGTCTTTTCCCATGAACTCAAAAATTTTCCATCATCTTTCTTCCTGTCCTCTCATTGGATAGATGAAGGGAAGAGAAGATCTCTGTTCAAATTAAGTTTTAACTGATTCCAGTTCCATTAGAGAGTCTTCCCTTTCTCAGTGAAGAGTAAACTGGGAGGGGGAAAAAATCACTCTCCAGCAATCATTCAACCATGCAACACAAAAACAATAAAATAGCTATTTTTCTTAGATCCATTATAGTTGTGGCTCTTGCAAACTCTCGGCACTAAATTAATTCTCCAAGGTGTTTTTCTTGCCACAGATAGTTAAATTCTGTTTAAATGTTTTTCTCTTCCAGATAACAACTAAGGCTTGCTGCTTGAAATGGCATTTTTTTTTCAAGTATACTATCTTATTTAGATCAAATAATCCTTTCTAAATTCATCCTAAGGATAAAAATTCTACTTTTCCTAAAACTGACAGTTTCTAGAACTACAATGAGTATACACGAAATAAGATAATGTCTTCTTTTTCAGGGAAGTCAAGGTTACCTCAGAGTTCACCCTTCCCATAGTACCAGAAAGCACACACAACACAAAATTGACATAGTCATGTTTTCAAGGGACCCAGGGTGTCCAGTCAGAGAATTTGCTGCTCAGAGACAGGTTCACTATACCATACTCATCTAGAGTTAAGGAGCTCAGGGAGAGAAGATCCACAAGAGAGAAGCCCACTGATACCTAATAATTCAGACAGTCAAGTATACTCTCTGGAATTCTCTGGAGTTCCAAAAATTTTGGGACTAATGATCAACAATTTTAGGACCCCCAAAACAGCAACAGGCATAGCAGATAGAGTCAGCAAGCAAAACTCAGAAGCTCCAAAATCCTCAGACAAAACAGATGGCAGAGCCTTGAGTAAAGAAGCAAAGTTCAAGACTTTGAGATAGCATCAACAGATTCCAGAGCTGTGGTTTTGCTTATCTCAAAAGGTCTATGACCTTCATTTTGGAGTAAATAGAGTTTGCTCACACCCAGAAGCTAAACAGAAGGGTCTAAAATCATCTCAAGCATGAGTTGTGAAGGCTTCATACCATACATGAGAGATAAAAAAAACCACATACATGCAAGGTATGTAATGAGAAGCCAGCATAAACCTGAACCAACTCCCACTGAGAGACTAAACCCGGAAGGAGCTGTATAATTGCCAGTCTCTGAACGGATTTCTTATCAAGCAGCTTAAACAAGACAGGGATGTTAACCTGTCAGGGTTCTTGCCAGAAGAATTCAATGATAAAGCCTTGCTTTCACTTTTGGTCAGTCATGTGTCTTCCAACACGGGCAGTTCAGGCAGGAGTCCAACCCTCACTGAATATCTATTTAAAAATTCATGAGATCTCTTACCTAGCCACGGAGCCCAACTGTCAGTGGGGGACAACCACCAAGTTGGGCTCACCAGAGTCAGAGAGAGCAACAACTTGGGGAACAACACCAGAATTGTTGAAAATGCCCCTAGTACTTTGTGAGTTTTTATTTATATTTTTAAAAATGTTCTTTATTCTTATGGCTACAAAATTATACCCTTCATAATTATGTCCTTCACTAGACTGACTGAAGAAGAATTTAAGTATGGTCTTTTAACACTGGGTTAAGGCAAATACATAAATGAAGTAACAATAATAATAACATTTATGTAGTAGTTATTATGTGCAAGGAAATGTGTCAAATGCTTTATAATTATTATATTATTTTATCCTTACAACAGTGCTGAGAGGTAGGTGCTATTATGTCCATTTTACAGATAAGGAAACTGAGGTGAACAAAAATTAAGCGAGTTGCCCAGGATCATATAGCTAGTCAGATCTGAGATCAGATTTGGACTCAGGTCTTCCTGACTCCAGGACCAGTAGTCTAACCACTTCACCACCCTAGCTTAGTAGTACATAAGTGGGTAGAACAGAGTTAAAATAGAAGTAGTAAAGCTAGAAGACAAACCAGGTGAGTGATGAATTGAGTGATGAATAAGGATAGTACAGAGTTAGGTGTAGTTAGAACATTCCAGGAACAAGTAATACATTAACAGAATATAACTGCAACGAACTGAGTAGTAATCAAGTTTCCCATGGGAAATAAAATTTCTCAGTATTTCAGGGAAGCAATGACTTTGTAGTAATGTCCAGCTTTCACAACAAAACAAGATAGGATTTAGAATCCTGATTTCATAATAGTCTAGATAACAGACATTTTTCATCCACTTTGTTTTTCCTATATGGATGGTTAGGTGAAACTCTTCTGTGATTATAGATCCCATTTAGAGAGCTCTGCAAGGTTCTGGGGCTTAATGTAATCAGCACAGTTTCATGGACAAGCAAGAATATCTAGATAACCAATAAAGAATGCACAAATGAAAAACAAGTTTAAATAAAGTCACAGAGATCATCATTAAAGCAGAAAAAAAAGTGGTACTTGTACTACCCAGGCATTCAAGTCAAATCAAGGCTTTGAATATTAAAGCCAAGGGAAACAAGTAAACTTTCCTGCCATTTTAATTTTCAGTCCACCAAATAAAATCAAGATTGTAAAGAATATGAATTAGTAGAATACAAATGAAAACAAATACAAAAGATTTAGAAAATTGAATTCAGGCATCTACTAATTTCCTGAATATAAAGAATGTCTTTGAATGAATTAATTTTCCTGATATATAAAGATATAGGATTGTGTTGTAGTGCAAAGTTGTCAAACCTGCAGGCTATGGAGACAAGGAGTACAGAAGATTAAAATGTGACTGGGAAACATTTTACTAAATAAAAATACACTATGACATAAATAATGTTATTTTGTGGCTTTCTAAGTGAATATGCAACCCAGAGATCCATCTATTTGAGTTTGACACCACTGGTGTAGTGATAAAGAATCTACCTCAAAGTCAGAAGAAAAATCAGTTCAAGTCCCTACTCTGATACAGACTCTGTCTATGTGACCCTGGGCATATCATTTAACTGTTCAACGCTCTAGGAAAATTTTTTAAAATTATAAACTGCCAAGGAGATGCCATTGGTAGATGGCAGATGCCATTGCCTCTCTGTATTGGTAGAGAGTATTTCCTCTTCCAGGGAGCTCATTGTACCAATAAGATCCAAGATCCAGTCCTTACTGTTCCTTGAACCATAAATTTAGTCCTTTATTACAACAAATTTAAGAAACTTATGAAGTCAACCAAGTCAAAAAGCTAGGATAGCTGCAACTTTATATTTTATGGCTTGAAGAATTAATGGCCAAATTTGAAAGACTAATTTTCTTTCTACAAAGTCCCTTTCTGATACTTTAACATGGCAATGGGGATAACTGTGGGTTCTTGAAAGCTATGCCAGGGTCAAGCAAGCTCTGGAAGTTTCTACCACCCTGAACATGACAATGAACTGTGTCTGCTTTCCGAGAACCAATCTAGTTGAGTAGCAAAATGCTCTAATTCGTCAATATACTGGTCACTAGGTGATGAATGAGCATGTCAATCTAATAAGTGAGTTAAAATGCCCATTTCTACCTAAACAAAGATGGTGGCAAAGTGATGGAGAAAGGGACAGAAGATTCTAAGAATCACAGAGTTTTTAGACCATCTATAATCATTAACTTGTTAGTGTTCCAAATTTAAGAACCTTAACCAATGATTACTGAGCAAACATACTTCTTAAGGATATGACTTCTAACATTCTTGAGATATAAACTATGAGAGAAAGAATGAAAAAAGTAGGGAAAAAGTAAATTGCAGCTAAATGAAAGAGAATCTTCCTGAAGAGCAAAGGAGTTGTCATGGTTTTATCATATATCCAAAGGTAACAAGAAATATAATTCCATTGGACATTTAATCATTTTATATTTCAGGGCCCATAATGAGAGTATCTGAAAAAGAACACATTGAAAATAATTGCAGGGGTGGCTAGATGGCACAGTGAATAAAGCACAGGCCCTGGAGTCAGGAGGACCTGAGTTCAAATGTGGCCTCAGGCAATTAACACAAAAACTAGCTGTGTGACCTTGGGCAAGTCACTTAACCCCAACTGCCCTACCTTACTCTCCTTCCAAAAAAAAAACAAAAACAAAAAGAAAATAATTGCAGCTTTTCTGACTACACACACATCTTTGGAGAAGCGGATTAAGAGATAGAGAAATTTTACAATAAACTCAGTAAGACCTTCTAAATAAAATCAACAGATACTTTGATAGGAGGCAACTTCAATATTGGTGGACAGTGCTTATCACAGTGCCTGATATACAGTAAACATTAATAAATGTTTATTGATAAATCGATTGAAGGGAAAGTATAGTGAAAAATATATTGAATAATATAGTTTGAGTAAGGAGCAAGAAACATTAAAAAGATTCCCAGACTTATGGGGCGGGTAGGTGGCGCAGTGAGTAAGAGCGCCAGCCTCGGAGTTGGGATGACCCGGGATCGAAACCAGCCTCAGAAAATAAGCACCCACACATAAATAATGACTAGCCGTATAACCTTGAGCGAGTTACTTAACCCCAATTGCTTTAAAAAAAAAAAAAAGATTCCCAGACTTGGTTGCTATTCAGTCATTTTCAGTAGTATCTGACCTGATGACCCCATTTGGGGTTTTCTTGGCAGAGATACTGGAGTGCTTTGCCATTTCCTTCTCCAGTTCATTTTACAAATGAGGAAACTGAAGCAAACAGGGTAAAGTGACTTACCCAGTATCACACAGTTAATAATCATACAGTCTGAGGTCAGATTTGAACTTGGGGAGAGAAGTTTTCCTGACTCCAGGTATGACACTATCCACTACACTACCTCATTGTCCCAACTACATAAAAACATCATGCCATAAATTATGGATATTTTCTCAGAGAAAGGAATCAGAAACTGTTGAAGTTGGCAATTATCAAATAACATCACCCATCAAAAAAATTAAAGAGGCAGTGGCCTGTGCACTGACTTTGGAGTCAAAAAGACCTTATTCAACAGCATGACTATTATGGATATGTTTTGTGTGACTACACACACACACACACACACACACACACACACACACACACACACACACATATATATATATATATAAAATCTACATGTAAGTGCTTGCCTACTCAGTTGGGGGTGGGGGAAGGAAAAGGGAGAGAATTTGAAACTCAAAGTTTTAAAAACAAATGTTTAAAAAAATAAAATAATTTTTAAATTTAATTTTTTTATAAAGACCTGAATTCAAATTCTGCCTCTGTCATATGACTTCAGACAAGTCAATTACCCTCTCAGTCTTGGTTTCCTCTAGAGAGGTTGAATAGATGATTTTTAAGGAAAGTTCTAACACTAGATAGATGAAATCAATTTTATCTTAATAGATAAGAAATGACTCATTATAATGACTCGTTACTGATATAAGAGTCTTCTTTAAAGCACCTTACAGTCAGGCCACTGACAGAGCAAAAAAAAAAAAAATTAATATGAATACAAAGTAAAAAGAAAGAATAAAAATTAGAAAGAGATATGATGTGCAATTAAAACAACTCAAACCTGACCTATTTAATCAAATTATTACAGCTAAAATGGATGGAGGAAAGGACATAGATACTGATTATAACAAATTTCTGCTGATATTTAACTGATGTAAATTAATTTACATGAAGGAGACCAAAATACCCAAAAAACCACCCTTATCAGCAAATATTCATATCATTTACCAAGCAGAAACCTATGGAAGCTGAAAGCAAAAGAATATAAGTTATTTGCAAAATCTTATGGAGAAAGGTAGTACAAAATTATTAGCTAAGCTCAAAAAAGAAAGAAAAAAATTCTTAAGAAGCACTGTTTCTATATTCTGAAGACCAGCCAACCTAAGTTCCTTAGAGCCAGAACACTGGCCACCAAGTGACAGCATATTTTTGACACACTACTCATGAAGACTTTTTGCCAGAATGAGGAGGGATATATCCACACTGTTGTAATCACAGGTCTTTTGAAATATTCAAGCACTTTTAAGCTCTTTTTTAAAAAAATTGTTCTTAATTTCTGTCATCTGTTTATGTTTGTGTTTCCCTAATGAGACCATGATTTCTACATCATTTGTATCTTCCTAGGATTTATTCTTGGGAAAATAGTTGTTATATTTTGTTGTTGTTTCCTTTCACAAATGGAAAAAGAGCAAGATATAATTAACCTGCTGTGGGCATATGTTTTAGACCACAAAACATACCAACAAGACCTAATTTCCTCTAGGTTAACATAATAAAGAAAGCTAATTACAAAATCAGAATGGAAGGAAAGGAGGGGGACTCTGATTCTAACTCCATATCCCAAAATAGCTTAAGAGAATCTCCAAGCAAGTTAAGCAAATTGGGATAGTGCCGCCTTACTCAGTTTAGCTGAGACAACTGCAAACTTCATAAAAGAGGTGTATGTGCCCATGACGGGCACATTTCTATACAAATACTATTGCTCACCCACTTCAGTATACTAACTGGACAGGGAAAAAAAGGTGTCACTCATGTTATTCAAACTAAAATATTTATATCTTTAAGAAGGATAAGAGGGGCAGCTAGGTAGTGCAGTAAATAGAGCATTGGCCCTGGAGTCAGGAGAACCCGAGTTCAAATACAGCCTCAGACACTTAACACAAAAACTAACTAACTATTGGGCAAGTCACTTAACCCCAATTGCCCTCCAAAAAGCAAAAGAAAATAAAGAAGAAGAAGGGTAAAAAATAAAACTCAGGTATACTTGGGATGCAGGAAACATTTTGCCTTCTTTTAAAGTACAATGCCTCATTTAAAACTACTTTGGTAAATAACAACAAAATATTTAGATGGCCAATTTGCTGGGTATTTAGATTTGTAGTTCAATGCCATTTAAAGAGGCTTATTATAATTGGGGGAGAAGGGAGAAGACCTAATTATTTTTCTGGTATTTGGCAAAGGAAAATATACCTTTCTCATCTTATTAAATCAAATACTAGAAAAACATCAATTTCTGGTACCATATTTGACAGGAAGAAACATCTCAACTTGAACAGGTAGAAGCCAAAACCACAATGAAGAAGGAAAAGAACTACTTCCTATTTGATATTGACATACAGAAAAGACAAGAACAGTCCTTTCCCTTAGTGGTCTAGGATTTCTGTTCCTCATACCAACTGCAGCAACCAACTACAATAAGGCAGAGGATAAATAGGAAAAAATGCATGTTTCTGTAATAACAAACTTAACATAGGAAAAAAAATTGAGTTCCAGTGTTCATTCTTTTCAAACTATAAATAATACTATGATAATATAACCTCAAAGTTTTAAAATGTGGTTCCTGTTATTTTTCATGTCTAAAATTAATATTTATCATGCAGAAACACAGATCAAACCTAAGTTTCCCCTTTTTCCATGCCATGGGAAGACATGCCAGAGAGACAGACATTGCTGGACTGAATCAAATGTTAGTTCCTTAAGCCTCCCTCCTTCTGGCAGGTGTCTTTCACCCAGAAAGAAAGCAGGGACAGCAAGGACTTTTGCCGGAAAAATATGTCTTGAGCAGTTCAGATTCTATTTCCTGAGTTTAGCAATTGGAAAACCTGCAGTAGATCAAATATGTCTTCACAAAAATACAATCTGAAATTGTCATGAAGGCATAAATGGTGAAATAAAGATAGTCATGCAACATTCAAAATGTGTGGAGGGTGTTTTGTGTTATTTTTTCCCCTAAGCAGTTGCTGCTTTCGTAGTTGTGGGACAGTTAATGTGAAACTCACTTTGGGAAATACGGCTTTCATTATAATTATTACCATTATTGGGAATTTTTAAATTGACATTGTTCTAAGTATTTTACCCAGAGCCATTATGGGAATTTTGGAGACTTGAGGCAAATTCATTTGGTAAGGGAGATGTCTAAGACATGATCCCTCCTGTGCAAGGCTGGCTAGAGTGGAGACAAAGGTCATGGGAATTGAGGAAGCTAAGAAAAGGGGAGGTCAGGCCATCCACATACCTAACATTCCATCTCTCATCTCCGTGTTTTTGCCCAGGCTGTCCCCTATGCCTGGAATGCAATCCCTCCTCATGATTGTCTGGTACAATCGCTAGCTCTCTTCAAAGCTCAGCTTAAGCACTACCTTCTACAAGAGACCTTTCCTCACCAATGCCAAGCTGCAAGTTTTCTCATGAAATGCCCATCACCACAGAATCTACCATGTTTACTTTGCATATATTTTGTATTTGTTTTAATGTAGTATACATGGCTTTCCCAATAGAATTTAAACTCCTTGAGATCAGTCTGTTTTAGTCCTCTCTATGTAGCCCCAGAGCTTAGCACAGTGCCTCCCATACAGTATATGCTTAATAAATATTTGCTTGTGTATGGATTGAATACCAGGTCTAGAGTCAAGAATTGTTATTGTTATTTTGTTGTCTTTTTTTTTCAGTCAGGTCCAATCTGTGACCTCTTTGGGGGTTTTCTTGGCAAAGATAGTTTAGTAGTTTGCCATTTCTTTCTCCAGCTTATTTTATAGATGAGGAAACTGAGGCAAACAGAATTAAGTGACTTGCCCAGGGTCGAAGTTCAAACACAACCTCAGATATTTACTATCTGTGTGACCCTGGACAAGTCACTTAACTTCTGTTTGCTTCAGTTTCCCATCTGTAAAATAGGGATCATGATAAGACCTACCTCCCAGTGTTGTTATGAGGATCATACAAGCTAATAACTACAAAGAGTTGAGCACGGTACAGTTACATGGTAAGCATGATATAAATGTAATTATAATTAATAAAGTAGAGTTTGGTGTGGGGAAGAAGATACTGTCCTTATTGGATCAGAGGCAGAGTCAAGAGAAAGCTAGGCTTCAAAGTTGATACCTACCTTCTCTGTAAATGCCTTTTCTCTAAACTTCTGTGAATAATTCTCTGAGGGTCATTATACTTCTATTTTTATGATACTATTATTTTTTCTTTTTTGTTTCATCTGTCCCCCTGTCAGTCTGTCCATTAGTCATTTATTCTTAACAGCATTATTTCTTACTTGAAGTATTTCTCTTCATTAACTTGAATTTTTATATGTGACAAATTTAAAGCATGAGGGTTTTTCCAACCAGAGTATCTCTAATATTATTAGTTTCCCAGGTGATAGGATTTGAATCACTTCATGAGAACATTAATCTAGACAGTCTGGTATTCTTCCTTTGGCAAGAAAGAGTACCTGATGCTTTGGCAGAAAGGAAAAATCTATAATTACACTCACCACGCTCATCTTTAGCGTGCATTAACAAAGCTCTTTTACTGACTCACAGCTTCCCATGAAAATGAAGGCCCATCTTTTTAATACTAAGATTCTACCAGATTCCCTAGATGTCGGGGAGACATGGAATACAACTGCTTTGAAAGAATTAAAATAAATATTACACATAGAGCTATGGCATAAGTTCATGTTTGGTGTGAACAAACTACAACATATAACTAATGAGGAACTTTAAAGAACAATATAAAAGACATCATTGAATACATCAAGGGGGAAAAAAAAACATTTGGAATTATGCAAATAAAGTGGCTAAAATGTCCATATCCTTTGACCCAAAGTTTCCAGTTTTAGGCACGGTTCCCTCCCCAACTAACCACCACCACAGAAATGATTATGTTTATTTTGTACACTGTTTTGTTTCTAAGAAGGTCATTGATTAGTCATTTCAGTCAATAAACATTTATTAAGAACCTCAAATGTCTCACGCACTGTGCTAAGTGCTGGGAATACAAAGAGAAAAAGAAAAGGTAAGAGTTCCTGCCCTCAAAAAGTTTACAGTCTAAAGGGGGAAGACCTCACATGAAAGGAAGATAAAAAGGGGCAGGAGAGATAATTAGTAAAGGGCAGGATGGCCAACTGGAAAAGAGAGCAGCCCAGTGGGAAACGAAGACAGTTGGTCTGGGTACTCTCCTTAGGAGACCCTCTCTGGAAAGACTTGCATGGGCTGACGCAAAGTGAAATGTACTATGTACAAAGTAACAACAATATTGTGAGATGATCATCTGTGAATGACTTAACCGTTCTCAGCAATACAATGAGCCAAGATGACTCTGAAGGGCTTATGATGAAAACTGCTATTCATCCACAGAGAAAGAGCTGGTGGTGTCTGGATACAGACTAAAGCATTATTTTTTTAACTTTATTTTTCTTGAGGTTTTTTTTGTCTGTGTTTTCTATCACAATATGACTATCATGGAAATGTTTTGCATAACTACACAAGTATAATCTATATTGAATTGCTTGCCTATTCAATTGGGGGGGGGAAGGAAGAGAGAATTTGTAACTTAAAGTTTTAAAGGCAAATGCCAAAAATTGTTTTTACATGTAACTGGGGGGGAAATAAAAAAAAATAAAGTACTTAAATTTTTTTAAAAAGGAGGTTCTTGGGGCAGCTAGGTGGTGCAGTGAATAGAGCTCCAGCCCTGCAGTCAGGAGGACCTCAGTTCAAATCCAGCCTCAGACACTTAACACAAAAACTAGACTGTGACCTTGAGCAAGTCACTTAACCCCAATTGCCCTCCAAAAAAAAAAAAGGAGGCTCTGGGAGGAGTTCTCCAACTCTACTCTCTCCAAGCAAAGGCAAGTGTCCCAGGGTCAGGGGATACTAACGGAAAAATTGAAATAATCTTGCAGGATGATTAAAAAAAAGACTAGGGCAGCTAGGTGGCACAGTGAGTAGAGCGCTGGCCCTGGAGTCAGAAGGACCTGAGTTCGGATCCGGCCTCAGACACTTAACGCACACACAAACAACAACAACAAAAAAAAACCTAGCCGTGTGACCTTGGGCAAGTTACTTAACCCCAATTGCCCTCCAAAAAAAAAAAGACTAAATATACAACAAAATGCAGCAATATTCTTAGGGTAGGAAAGAACTAGAAACAAAGTAGATATATGTTAATTGGGGAATGACTAAACAAATCATGGTACCTGAATGTAATGGAATAGTGTGCTATAAGAAACAATGAATATAATGAATGAAGAGAAGCATGGAAAGGTTTGCATGAATTGACATAGAATAGAGTAAGCAGAGTTGAGAAAAAAATACACAGTGAAATTACCATCACAATGCAAATGGAAGGAAAAACAGCCACAAAATGATCTAAAAGTAGCACTGCAAAATTACAAACATCAAGTTTGGCCCCCTAAAAAGAGACATGAGAATATCCCTGCCCCTACTCCTTTCCAGAAGTAGAGATGGGTTGAGGGAGGCTGTATTACTTCCTACCAAAGGGATAGATGGATAGATGTATGGATGGATAAATGGATGGATGGACGAATAGATAGATGAGAGAGAGAGAGAGATGATACACAGAGCATTCATCACTTAACCTATTCAAGTCATTGTGCTAAGTGCTGGGCAAATATAAGCAAACAAAAGAATCCCTGCCTTCAAAGGGCTTACATTCTAATGGAGAAAGAGAACATTACAGGGGATGGTAAACTTAATGGTAAGATGGCAAAGAAGTCTGGAGAATGCATGGAATCATGAGTGAACTGAGCATGCCTGGGTAACCTCTTAAATAGTGATAGAGGTGAGGACTTACTCATCAAAAAAGTGTGCTTCAAGGCAGAGGCCTCTCCAGGGTGAAAAGTCTTCTGAAGAAGGATTCAAGTAGTCTAGACACAGTATGGATCCAAGATTGAAGTGAGCATGCCTGGGGCCCCTCACAAAATGGTGTTCTCTCTAATGACAAGAGACTCAGCAATTAGAAGAACAGGCCTCAAGGTGGAGGTATTGGGGAGGATTAAGGAAGAAGAGGAATGCTTTAAAAAAGGTAAAGAAGAGAGTTGGAAAGACAAAGCAAGGTAAATATGAAAATATAAGTGTAATAGCTGAAGACTAAAGTCAATTAAAAGAGTAAATTTGTGGGTAGAGCAAATTGGTGAAGTAAATAAGAGGCTAGAAAATAAAGGGGGAGGGGCAGCTAGGTGACGCAGTAAGAGCACCGGCAAGTTACTTAACCTCAATTGCTTTAAAAAAAAAAAGAAAGAAAGAAAAGAAAAGAAAAGAAAAGAAAAGAAAAGAAAAGAAAAGAAAAGAAAAGAAAAGGGGAAGATAGCTATTGAGTTATTGAAACTATGGAAAGAAAGATGAATTGGGTATGTCAAGCTGTTTGGGGGGGCGTTGGGGCAGAAGGGGTGTTGGCTCTAAAAGTTTTAATCTATTTCTTTGGGTTAGTGAATAAACACCTGCAAGTAGCTTTAAAAAAAAAAAAGAAAAGAAAAATTCTCAATCAATATGGAGAACAGGGGGAAATATCCCAATGACTTATATTGAGTGTGCAATTTTTGAATTTCTGCCAAAGAAGAGTAACAAGTGTCAGCATTCAATAGTCTTCTCTTTCTCTCTTGGATGAGAAAGCGAAAGAATTTGAGGAATTCCTCTTCATGGTCTTTACATTGTTGGGGTTAACAAAATGTTCCTAAAGGGAAAAGAAATCAGTTTTCAATAGTGGGGGAAAAGAGATCTGCCATAGAAGAGCGCAGTTAGAGAATAGAATAATGACAGACAAAAGAGAAAGAGAAGGAAAAGGATAGATATTTTTGACCTTAAAGTTCAGAAACAGATTTGAGGATATTCTTGAAAACTAATGATATTGTAGAGCCAAAGAAACTATGGGGTGAGAAAACATCCAATATGTATCAGGGAAAGAATGAAGCGGTGGTTGGTGAATGCGTGGACAGAATTATAACGCAGTTATCTGCAAACTTGCTAACTATTGAGATCTGTTGTCTCCCTAGAATATCCATTCAAGACATTGCAAAGAACCTTCCATGATGTATCAAAACAGATGTCTCCAACACACATCCATTGATTAAATGGGAACAAATGATGATGTCAGAAGGAACCTAAGAAGTAAAGACCAACAATTTTAAGCAAAAATCTGAAGAACATAGGGCAAAGGTAGTGTTTTACTCACTGAGGTCCTCTGAAGGTGAAAAACGCAGAAGAGCAAAATTGATTTGGAAAGTGAATAAACAGCTAAGAAAATGAGATTTTTATTTTGGATCATATAGATTTGTGTCCAAAGAAGGAATACACCTAACAAAGATTGATTAGAACATACTTTCTGAGTATATTGAAAATTCTAATGCAAAATGTTTTAAAACTAAAAAGGAAAGGGAAGGGAGAACACTTTCTATATGTATCTACCAAATCTACCATAAAATATAGCTACAACAAAGGAAGAAAGATGGCAGCTAAAGATCATCAGAAGCTCACAGTGAACAACAGTCAAAAAAAGAAGCCAATGATAAGCCTCCCTGGGGTCAGATGTCAATGAGGCCTCGAGAACCCAATACAAGATTGAAAATGTGACATCATGGGCATCACTAAGACTAGGTGGAATGAACACCCTGACTAGAATGGAATGGCTTTATGGAATGGTTTATTCAAAAGAAACAGAACAGGACAACAGGGCCATAGAGTAGCATTATATTAAGAAGGTATACACTATTGTGAGGAAATCCAGAAACTGGGGGAGGAAACATAATAGAGACAATTTAAGTGCAGGTCAATGGAGGGAGAAACAAGTTATTTTATCGCTGGAATATACTATGGACCACATGGACAGAAAAGGGAAATAGATGATAAGTCTGACAGAGAGGGTTAATATAACCGTAATAGAAGACTTTAATTATGCAGATACAATGTGATAAGTGCTTGCTCTCGCTCTCTCTCCCTTCCCCCCCGCCGTGTCTCTATCTCTCTGACTCTATCTCTGCTTCTCTCTATCTCTGTTTCTTGTCTCTCTACTTGTTTTTTCCTCTGTCACAGTCTCCCAGTTTTTCTATGTCTATTTCAATATCTCTTTTTGTATTTTCCTGTGTCTCTGTCCCTCTATATCTGCCTATATCTCTGTTTCTTTCTGTGTCTCTGTCTCTTTTTTTCTCTCTGTCTGTGTGTATGTGTGTCTCTCTGTCTCTTGGTCTCTCTTTCTGTGTGTGTGTGTATGTGTCTCCCTCTTTCCCTCCTCCCTCCTTATATGTAATAAGCTAGTAAATTCTCGAATCTCACTCTTAGTAACAGGAACTAGCTACTGACATGGAAATGACAGGAACCCTGTAAAGATGAGGTTAAGGGGTAGGAGGGAGAATTATTACTCCGTTTCAGAGTCTGCAACAGAGGAGAGAAACTCCAGACATAGTCTAACATGTACTCTAGACTTTTGGAAAATATGTTTCCAGGAGCCTAGAGGATAGATAGATAGGATCTCATGGACTAATATTCTACAAGGAAAATTAGCCCAGGAAGGATGAAAACTGAAGAATAACATTTTTAAGGAACAAGGAGAAATAAATTCCAACAAGGTAGAAAAAATGAGAGCTATCTAAAGAGCCCTATTGAAAGTTCAGAGAATCCGCCAATCAATAGATTTTTTTTAATGTGCAGCAGAGGGCAGGTAACAGCAGATGAAAAGAAGAGCATGGCATGGCCCTGTAAGGCCAGGAAAGCGCAGCGCAAGGAAAAGGGGGGTGAATATGGGTTTTGTTAGCTATATTGGAGGAGAAAAAAGGGAAGATCAAAGAAGGAGTAGCATGAAGAGTCTGATGAGGAATTCCTCAAATTCTTTCACTTTCTCCTCTAAGAGAGAAAGAGAAGACTACTTTGGAATCCTGACACTTGTTACTCTTCTTTGGCAGAAATTCAAAAATTGCACACCCAATATAAGTCATTGGGACATTTCTCCCTGTTCTTCATACTGATTGAGATTTTTCCTTTAAAAAAAAAGCTACTTGCAAGCATTTATTCACTAACCCAAAGAAATTGATTAAAACTTTTTAGAGCCAACACCCCATCCACCCTAACCCCCCCTCCCAAAAATTGACATTCCTATTCCTCCTTTGGACAACAGGGAGGATGAGAAAGAGGATAATAGCTAACCTTTATGTCATGCTTACTATGTGCCAGGCACTGTGCCAAGCACTTAACAATTATTATTTCATTTGATCCTCACAACAATGCTGGTAAGTATATATCCCCATTTTACAGATGAGGAAACTGAAGCAAACTAAGGTTAAGCGATTTGCTTAGGGCACACAGCTAATAAAGCTCAGAGAGTGGATTTGAACTCAGGACTTCCTGACTCCAAATCTTGCACTCTATCCATTGTGCCACCTAGTTGCCTTTATGAGACCTGAAGATAAAGAGAAGACAGAACTACTCAATTCACATTTTGCTTCTGCTTTCTCTGCCAAAGTGAATCACCTTTGCACTGGAAAGAACAGAACAAAAATAGCCAATGTGGTGTCGATCCCCAAATAACTAAGTAAGAAGATAGCAAAAGAACACTCACTTTCCACCGATGAATTCAAAGTACCTGACCAAGATGAACTACATATTTAGGGACTAAAAGAACTAGTGAATATGATTTCTGAGCCATTATGAGGAATATTCAAAAGCTCAAAGAAAACAGGAAAGGTGCCACAAAATTGTACCATAAAAGTTAACCATTTTTTTTTCCACAGGGAAGATAATAGAGTTTACAACCTGTAAGCCATGGTGCTTGACTTTGATTCCTGGGGAAATTCTTTAGTGGATCATTAAAGAAATGGTTAGTGAACATTTAGAAAAGGAAGTAATGACTGCAAAGGTTTTAAAGAGCCAGTATGGCCTAATCAAGATCAGATCATATCAAGCTATGCTTATTTCCTCTTTGTAAGGGTTACTAACCTAGTAGTTGAAGGGAATGCTGTGAATATAGTATACCTAGATTTTAGCAAGACATTTTCTAAAGTATATCTGGCTATTCTTGTGAAGAAGATGCAGAAATATGGCCTAGAAAATAGTACAGTTGGGGGAAGCTAGGTGGCACAGTGAGTAGAGCACCAGCCCTGGAGTCAGGAGGATCTGAGTTCAAATTTGGCCTTAAACACTTAATACTTACTGCCTATGTGACCTTGGGCAAGTCACTTTAACATCAATTGCCCTGCCTTCCCCCCCTTCAAAAAAAAAAGACAATACTGACAGATAGATTTAAAAATGATTGAATATTTAAACTTAAGAGAGTTCATGGGTCCATATCAATGTAGCAGGAGGTACCTAAGGAAGGAATTCAGGTTCATTAAGTATTTTTAGCAATTGTTTAAAGGCATAATTGGCATTTTCATGAAATTTTCAGGTGACAACATGCTTAAAGGTGAATTCAAAAAGATCCTGACAGATTAGAGCATTGGACTAAAGCTACTAAGATGGAAGGAAGAATATAAGGATTTATTTTTTCATTCAAAAAAATCAACTTAACAAGTATGAGATAGGGGAGGAATGGTTAGACAGCAATTAGTCTGCAAAAAGATCTAGGGATTTTTGTGGACTAAAAACTCAATACAAGTCAGCAGTGTGATGCAATAGCCAAATAATTTAATGTAGTTCTTCTCAAGCTATGTTAAGAGAGGCTTAGCTTCTGGGAATGAGGAATTGATAGAGCCCTGTCCTGTGCCCTGGACAGAACATATCTGGAGCACTGAGTTCAGTTCTTGGTATCACAGTTTAAAACTGGTAAACTAGAGAACATGAAGGGTTGACGGGATTGGGAAGGACCTCAAGCCAATGTCATGTATGGACTGAAAGAACTAGGAGAAGAAAAGACTTGGAGGAGGAGAGAATATGACCGACATTTTCAAGAATTTGAGAGGATATTATGTGGAGGAGGTAGAGAATTAGACATGTACAGTTTGACCCCTAGAAAATAAGACTAGGGGGGCGGCTAGGTGGCGCAATGAGTAGAGCACCGGCCCTGAGTTCAGATCCAGTCTCAGACACTTAACACACACAAACAAAAACCGAGCTGTGTGACCTTGGGCAAGTTACTTAACCCCAATTGCCCTCCAAAAAGCCAAAAAAAAAAAAAAAAGTAAGATTAGGAGCAAATGAATGGGAGTTTCAAAGATGCAAATTTTGTATTGATATAAGGAAAAACTTCCTAACAATTGAAACCATCCAAAAGTAGAACAGGCTGCCTAGAGAAATGACGAGGTTCCGGGGCGGCTAGGTGGCGCAGTAAGAGCGCCGGCCTCGGGGTTGGGATGACCCAAAATCGAATCCGGCCTCAGAAAATGAGCACCCACACATAAATAATGACTAGCCATGTAACCTTGAGCAAGTTACTTAACCCCAATTGCTTTAAAAAAAAAAAAAAGAAATGACGAGGTTCCTCCACATTAGAGGTTTTCTAGAGGAGGCTCACTGACCACTCATCAAATGTGCTCTGTGGGGACTGCTTTTCATATATAAGATGGATTAAATGATTACTGAGATAAGTCCCTCCCAACTGTCAAAGTCTATGCTTCTTAATTATATACTTTGCTTTTGTCTACTATTAATTTTCAGCTCTTGGAAATGGATCACCTTTGAAGGGTTTATTAGCTGACGTGGACAGAAATCATGCAGAAGAAGTAGGTGTAAAAGAGCTATGATACACTAAGTTAAAGTAGCCCCACACATGAAACCATGGATCCCTCAAAGTATAAGTCCATTATATCATATCATTTGCAATTGGAGAAAAAAGCATTGTCCAGATAGTCTTCAAAGCAAAGCTATCTGTCCTGTGTGATATGATGGTGCCATATTGGTGAGACAGCATTGAAATAACAGTATTTGCTATTGGTCTTTTCTTACCTTCACAATGATTTATTCAGAGGGTTCTGGTTTGTATCTCTCATGAACTATTTTAACATTGCGCTAGGTAAACAGAGCATCACAAGATTTCCTGTCTTTCCTGGGTCATTTTTCCTGATTATATAAATGTTTGCCTTAATCCTACTTCTTCCTCTGTACTTTTTGAAATGTTTTTCCTATGCCTCTTGTCTGCCCAGGGTGGGTGTGCTAATTACTGGATAAGATGAAGATGAAAGAGTACTAGCCTTTTATG
Source organism: Gymnobelideus leadbeateri (assembly GCA_011680675.1). Classification (NCBI taxonomy): domain Eukaryota; kingdom Metazoa; phylum Chordata; class Mammalia; order Diprotodontia; family Petauridae; genus Gymnobelideus; species Gymnobelideus leadbeateri. The sequence continues at coordinate 63,132 of WOXC01011117.1, read as the reverse complement.
ACAAGTACCAGGGTTACAAATATTCAGGCATCATCATGTTTTGACTGTATTAGCATTTCTCTACCTAGGCATCAAACAGCCTACACATGTTAATTCACATTACTAACTGATGGTTCCAAATGGATGTGATGCAAAACCCTCATTGACAAGAAGCCAAAAACTTATGCTTCTGCTTTTGTGGTTTTTAAAAGTGGGAAATGGGCTGTCAAGTCTCATGATTTATCAGTGTGTTGTTTTCGGCTCCCAACAAATCCATGGAGAAAAAAGTCTCAGATGAACTTGAATTCTCCTGATGAATTTTCCCACCATCCAGACTATGTTGTACTTGGCAAATAAGATTCTGAAAGTGGGAAGAATGTGTGAAGCTCTGGCCAGGACATAGGCTGTGATAAGCTTAAATGGATTGAGGAAGAAACAATTTATGCCAGTTGCCATGCATGCATTTAAAACATACACACACACACACACACACACATATATTTGTGTCTATATATGTACATATATATATATATATATTTGAGGAATGCTAGAATAGTTTAAAAATAAGTGAAGCATAATATCAGTGCTCTTCCAAAACAATTAAAAACTGGGATCATTTACAGAGATGAATATTAGAAATAAAGAAACATGTACCATTGAAACTGGAAAGAAATAGGTCACTAAAGTTTCTCCTTTTTAATGTTGCATCCTCACAAACAGTTTTTTTAACTACTTTGGCTCTAAACCAACATATCTAAATTAATCACTAACATAAATTATCTTTCTTTAGAATAACTATACTGCAAGATTTATGTTGCCATGAAGCCTTAAGTCAACAAGCACAGCATTTTGTTTGGGGTTTTTAATAGTAGCAAAATCCTAGAGACTCAAGTCCCAAGACATGCTTATTTTCCTCAAGCCCTAATGCCTTCTTTCTTTAGAGGGATAAGTTCAAGATATTTATAGCTATTGAGAGACTGAAACTGAGTTCTAGTTTTGGTGGATAGATTAGAGATGTTGATACCAATTAGAAATCTTCTGCAGCCCCTGATTTCAATTTAAACTAATAAACAATTACATGAGCCATTTACAAGTTTATTAATTTGAAGAATTAAGTGGACAAGTAGAGCAGCATACCAACCATTCCCCAAAATCCAACAATTTAAGGCTACTAGTTAAAGCACTCGTCATATATTCCATGTGCCAATGCCAATCAGCAAAAGGTTGGTATTAAAAAGGTGAGGCTTCAAAGGGCTATAAAAATGTGCATACACTTTGACCCAGTAATACTACTTCTAGGTCTGTATCACAAATAGATCATACAAATGGGAAAAGGACCCACATATACAGAAATATTTACAGCAGCTCTTTTTGTGGTGGCTAAGAGCTAGAAATTGAGGAGACGCCTATCAATTGGGGAATGGCTGAACAAGTTGTGGTATATGAATGTAAAAGAATACTATTGTGCTATAAGAAATGATGAGCCGTCAGACTTCAGAAGAACCTGGAAAAACTTATATGAACTGATGCTGAGTAAAGTGACCAGAAGCAGGAGAACACTGTACACAGTGACAGTCATTGTGCTAATTGTGATAACTAACTTTGATAGGCTTAGCTCTTCTTAGCAATGCAAGGATCTAAGACAATTCCAAAAGACTCATGATGGAAAATGCTATCCACAACCAGAGAAAGAGCTACAGAGTCTGAATGCAAATCAAAGCATACTATTTGCTCTCTCTCTCTCTTTCTCTCTCTCTCTCTCTCTCTCTCTCTCTCTCTCTCTCTCTCTCTCTCTCTCTCTCTCTCCTTCTTTCTTTCTCATGGTTTTTCCCATTGAGAAACTTCTTTAAATATTACACACCATCTTGAAGTGGGGGGAGGGGAGAGATGGGAAGAAAATTTGGAATCCATAATCTTATGGTAGTCAATGTTGAAAAACTAAAAATAAATAATAAAAATTAAAAGGTGGGGCTTTACATTTATGGGAGACGAGATTGTTTATAAGAGTTTTATAATTCCCTACAGGAAATTCAGATGGATCTTCTATTTTACTTTTGGCCCAACTAATATCTATCTGTACGATCTCTTCCCAGATATACATCCTTCAAAGAAAAATAGGAGTATAAGATATCACAAAGGCAATCTATGATGGGAAGAGATGATGGACTGGTCATATGGTGAGAGCAAGGGATGATAAGGGGAAATCCAGTGTGTTCCACTGGTGCCCTCGTGATGTCAAGAGAAAACAAGGAAGGTCTGAAGCACATTAGGCTGTCCCCCTGGGGAGAACTGAGACAGTCATGCAAGATGGTCAGTTAAGGGTAGGTTATGGTCTGCATTGTTAGAGGAAACGTCTAAATAGATGATGTTACAGATTTGTTGTTGTTGTTTTTGTTTGGTAGTTTCAGTTGTGTCAGACTCTTCCTGACCTAATTTGGGATCTTCTTAGCAAAGATACTGTAGTGGTTTGCCATTTCCTTCACCAGCTCCAGCTCATTTTACAAATGAAGAAACTGAGTCAAAGTCTCACCTTGCCCAGGGTCACACAGCCAGTACTCTATCCACTGTGCCATCTACCTGCCTGATATAACAGATACATTTGACTTAAAGTGATAGACAATGGTGCCTAAAGGGCTGACCATGCACAAGTCAAAGTAGCCAGCTATATAGGTGGTAAGATGTGTTCAGTCTCTGAAGTCTCACATTCCTAGAAGAATCTCTCGTACAGTTCAAAGTCCGTCCAGTATAACATTGGAAAAAGTGCTAGGTTTAGACCTGGCTTCAGATGTCGTCGAAGGCAAGTATATTATTAACCTTGCTATGCCTCTATTTGTGGAATAAAGGTTCTCATCTGTGAAAGAGATATCTATGAAATAAGACAATTGTACTAGGTGACCTTTCAGATCCTTTCAAACTCAAAGCGTATGATCAGTCAAACTTGACAAATCATAAGTTATCAACCAATAACTTGGCATCTACTAGCTGTTTGGAATGGGGATAGATTTTTGTTCCTCCTGGTGTCTGCCATAACAATAGGTCTAAGGAAAGAACAGACCCTATTATTTCAGGTTGACCAGATTGAGAAGTGGTTTTCTGTTTATGAAGAGGACCAGACTCCCTTGCTTCAAAACCGTGGTACTTAAATCATGTTGATGCGATTGAAAGGGTGAATCTCTGTCTTGGACAAAGCAGCACTTCCTTAATTCAAAACTAACAACTCCTCTGGACAAGTAATACCTTCACCAGAGTCCTAAGTGGGAAGTCTGATACCACAGGCAAATTCATCTGAGCTGACACCACAGGCTGATGAAGAGGCAGTATATCACAGCTGGGTGTAATCATATTGACATAGCAATGGAAGAAGCTGGGCCCCAGGAAAAGTGTGTGAACATGACAGGGTCTTCAGTGGGTAGTAACCTAGGCTGACCAGCGTGCTTCTACTCCCCTATGCTCAGGGCACTGACTTCCAGAAGGTTACAATTCCTCCCCCGGCAGGCCACTGGTCCCATTTGACCCATGCAAACAGCCAAGATATCAGCACCCCAAGGCAAAATCCTGATGGCTTTGTACTAATGAGTTCCAGTTACCTATAGATCTAGAAAAGCTAAGCCAATCAATTAAAAAGCATTTATTAATCACTTACTAGGTTCCAGACACCACACTAAATACTAGAAATAAAAGAAAAAAAACAAGTTTAATAAGTTCCTGCCCTGAAGAAGCTTGCATTCTAATGGACAACCTACATGTTCCACTAGTATAAATGCGATGTAAAGCACTCTAGAGCAAGGCCTCTAACATATATGGTGGATCATCCCCCAGCTGGGAAGAATTTAGAATCCCTCCCAAAAACTAACAATAAAAACTCCTATGGAGGACTTATGGAAAGACATGGACAAAACTCATCTATGATAAGGTACACAACACCTCAACTTAAAAGTAAATAGTTATGCATATAAAGAGGAAAAAAAAGCCCACAGTTTTCTGTAATTCAACACGATCCAACCCGTGAAAAAATATCAAAGTATTCCTTTGACACTAGTGATCCACACTGGTGACAGCCACTGTAAATATGGGCCCTGGGCGGGCTTGTGATGGAGTCTGTGAAGAATAGTAATTAGTTGTACAAAGAACACAGTAGTATTATTGAGCAGAGATTGGACAGTAGGAATAAGAATGATGGTGTCAATATGAGTAAACAAGGGTGTTTCTGGCTGGGGGAATTTCCTGCAAGTAGGTTTGTTCCACTGGGGACCCTCACTGATACCTGTGAGCTCCTAGAGTATAGGCCTTGAGCCTTATGTAAAGGAAACCTTTTACTCAATACACCCAGATCCATTATTGTAAAGCTTTAAGGCTACAAATGGCAAGGAGATGATTTGTGAAGAGTAAAGAATAAAAGCTTATACACCAAAAACCAGAAATTCAAATCCCACTGAATTTTTACATAAATGTGAGAAAAGATAGAACTTGAATACAATACATTGAAAATTAAAAGATACAGAACTTCACCTCATAATCTATCCAACAAAACTAAGTATGCTTTTCGAAGACAACATGTGTTCATTTAAAAATTCATGAGTTTAAAATATTTGTAGACATCCACGTCTTTTTTTTTTTTTTTTTTGCTTTTTGGAGGGGGGAAGGCAAGGCAATTGGGGTTAAGTGACTTGCCCAAGGTCACACAGCTAGTAAGTGTTAAGTATATGAAGCTGGATTTGAACTCAGGTCTTCCTGACTCCAGGGCCATTGCTCTATTCACTGTGCCACCTAGCCACCCTAATCCAAGTCATTTTTAAGATTGATTTTTAAAGAACACAGAGACTGAACAGTGTCATCAAGGTAAGAAGTTTTAGCAATATCCCAATATAATCACCAAAGGGGAATAACAAAATACTACTGCTGATTTAATTAACAACAGAATGATGTAAATGTCATGGGGAAAGATTAAAAATAGGGACAGGAAAACTAAATTGAAGAATAGAATAAAAGGAGCTAGGTAAAGAGGGAGAAAATGGGTGGCTCAGTACCCTACTCAGAGTTTTGTTAAACTTATACAGTGAATGTAATATAAGAGTATGTTAAGTGTTCTGCAACTGCATATCAATTAAGTTAGAAATGGGATTAATACAAATAAAATAAGTATAATTTTATTCTTATCTGACAAAATGAAAATATGGGTGGGATTAAGGCATTCTAAATAACTTGAATATAAATGGATTTAACTTCCTTATCAAAAGAAAAAGATTTAGGTAGAATATTCTTAACTAATGAACAAATAAAAGAAATTATACGATAATTTTTTTTATTTTTACTTTTTTTTTTTTGCTTTTTGGAGGGGGGAAGGCAGGGCAATTGAGGTTAAGTGACTTGCCCAAGATCACACAGCTAGTAAGTGTGTCAAGTGTCTGAGGCCAGATTTGAACTCAGGTCCTCCTGATTCTAGGGTCGGTGCTCTATTCACTGTACCACCTACCCACCCTATAAGATAAATTTTTTAAATTTAATTATATAATCATAAATTTATCACAACAAAAAAAAGAAATACATTCAGAATAAAAAGGAAGGAAACAAATTAGGAAACAATACCCTTAAAACATATATGAACAAAAACTAATATCCAAAATCTGTACCCTATCCCCATTTCAAAAAAAACTGCCACTTTCTTTCTGCCTCAGTTAGTGACACTCACTATGTCTTGTGAGAAATTATAATGTAAAGGGAGAGTCCACGAAGTCTTCTCTCTGAAATCATACTGCCCTTTGGTCCTTTGTATCTTTGATGTTATAAGTTTGAAAGGTCAGGAGAACATTTCAGAGTCTGGATATGAGCCAGTTCAGTATCAATAACTAGAGAAACAAGGAACGACTCTAGAAAGTGACCTTTGGACCTCCAGTCCAATGGCAACTGAGATGAGAACTCACCCAATAGAGATACTACATTTGGACATGAACTTGGTGGGACCCATGCTAAACAGACAGGATTACAACTAAATTGAATCTATTCCCCCCCAGAGATTGAAATGGTGTAGGAGAGAATGTTGGGGAGGAAGGGAAGGGGGAAATGTTGATACATTAGTTCTTGCAATATTTTCAAAGCAAATATCCCTTTGTAAAAGTCAATTGATGTGAAATGGCTAAAGGAAACTGTAGGCTAGTCAGTGGTCCCTAACAATTGAGGAGGAACACAGCTGGTGAACATTAAAGTCAATAGCAGTAGAGAAGAGACCACCTCCATCAAACTGTTCAAGACAATTTAAAACCCTGGGGGAAAGATATAGCCATCCTGGCTTTGGGAGAGTAGTATATAAAAACACCATATAGTCAGTATATCCTATATACTATAAAGTATATATACTATATACTATAAAATACTATTCTCTATAGTCAGTATTTACTATACACTATAAAGTATATATACAGTATATATACTATAAAATACTATACTACATAGTATATAGTATAAAGTTAGTATATACTATAAAGTCAGAGCAGTATATAAAAATCTATACAACATTAATAGAAGATAATTGGGGTGAGAAAGGTATTAGCAGCCGAGAGATCAAGAAAGGCAAATGACTAATAACTACCAAATTCCATAATAATAATAATAATAACAGATGATATCTACATAGCATATTAAAGTTTGCAAAAAGCTTTACAAATATTAGCATTTTATCCTCCAAACAACTATGGGAGATAAATGCTATTATTATCCCCATTTTAAAGATATAAAGAAACTGAGAGGGGTGGCTAGGCGGCACAGTGAGTAGAGCACCGGCCCTGGAGTCAGGAGGACCTGAGTTCAAATCCGGCCTCAGAGACTTAACACTTACTAGCCGTATGACCTTGGGCAAGTCATTTAACCCCAATTGCCCTGCCCTCTCCCCCCCCCAAAAAAAGAAACTGAAGCAAAGAGAAATTAAGTGACTCGCCCAGTATCACTAAGCTAGAAACTAAGACTGGATTTGAACTCAGGTCTTCGTGATCTGGCTTCCAGCTTCAAGAAAGAAGATATGCAACAAGCACAGTTCTCTTAATGCATAGAAAGACTGAGATAATACCAACATGTAATGAAGCTGGCACTTCAGCCATGTCCTTATCCTATCTTACTGCCCAAGAGACTTCAGAATGTCCCCTTGATTAAAATATGAGATTCTCACTCTTGTTGAGCTGACATAGTCTTGCTCCCAATTGGAGAACTCATTCATACTGTCTATTGTCTGGTATATTCTCATCTGTATAATTTTTCTATATATAATTCCTACATATAATGCTATATATAGCCATATAACTTCCCTATGACTTGCTAATGGCGTGAATAAGTAGGTCTATTTGCTACTTGTTCTATGTGTTCTATAATAATCTGAGATTTACAAATTAAAGCCACAATGTATACCCACTAAATTGGCAGAATTAGTTTTAGATTATTAGATTCAGTGCTGCTAGGGCTATGAACTATATTCTTCTGCTTGCAGAGCTGTGAATTGGTGTAATCTTTTTGAAAAGCAATATGGAATTATATTAAAGTATAATAACTTCGAAAATGTTCATATTCTTTGAACCACTTAAAGGATTATAGATCACATTACAAAGATTATACTTTGAAGATGCTATTAGAAGGGGAAAAATATTTTTCATATAAAAATATCACTATAGGCATTACTTGTAATAACAAGAGAACAATAAAAACAAATGTGCAACAATGCAAAGAGAAAGATCACTAAAAGGATGTTGAACCCTGAGTGGCAGAAAAAACAATTCAGGTCCTGGAGAAGAAATAAAAAAAGCTCCTCCTTCACAGTAAAAACATGGGGGACTACACAGACAAAATGCTGTATGCATTGTCAGACAAAGATTCTGCATCAGAAATTTTTGCTTGATCATTTTTCCTTGTCAGAAGATGGAATTTAACCTGGAAAAGGATGAGAAAAGACTCACATAAAAATAAAAAGGCATCAAAATGTTTTCTTTAATGTTTAAGAAACAGAGAAATCTAGAAACATGAATAGAACAGAAATAAACAGAATAAAGAAAATAAACAGAATAAAGAAATTAAAATCACAACAGTATGTACATTATCTATGTAAATGCATATAAATAATATATAATAATAATGATAAGTATAGAAAAATATATTGAAGAAAAAGTTCAGAATGACATGTAGAAAACAAACAGGATAATTTATTTACTAGCTTGCTAAAGTTAAAAGGCAAGTTTTTAAAATAAACTAAATGACAGATGTTTGTCAGATAAAATAATAATAATCTTATTTTTGTTGTTCAAATGTTTATATGTATTGATAGTTACTAAGTATATAACAAATAATTTTTAAAAGGAAAATCTGAAAATAAATGCTTAAAAATATGTAGTATGGTCATTTCTACAAAATCAGTGTCTACTATTATGTTCAAAGGCATTTGAAAACCCTGTTTTATATTGTCAAAGTCAAAGGAAAAAGAGTTTATTGGCCTTGTTATTGTTCTTCCTCCGTTCTTGAAGAAGATCAATGACATCAGGAAGGTAATGTCTTGACTTTCAAGTAAATTGGATTTAAGTGAGGCAGTTCTGTGCAAAGTCATTAGCCTCACTTTCTCCTCCAGAGTCATCAAGTCCAGCAGCAAGACATAGGTCAGGATGATGCAATGCTCCAGATCCAATGGGAGACCTCTGCCTTTTTAAGCTAAGGTCTTTCCCAGGTCTCAGTTTGTCTGAGACAATAACCATTCAGTGATTAAACTCTAGGTAAAAATTGAAGCAAAAGATGGGACCTATTATTGGCCAATCAGTGAGAGCCAGAGTGATTTGGGTTTAAAGACAGAGTCAGGTAGTTTCATTTGAGTCTCAATGGTCTTTATCAAAAGCCTGGTTTTCAAGAAATCATAAATGAAAACTACATGAAACAAGAGCTAGTTGTCCCAGTTTTTCAGGGGGAAAAATGATAGAAAAATCTAGCCCTTAAACCCTAAATTTAAATGTGGGAATTAATTACAACACTTTAATGGATCTGTGATCTCATCAAATTCACTCCAATTCAACTCAACAAGCATTTATTAAGAATCTACTATGGGCCTCCTTATAGACCTTTTCCCGTCAGCCTCTGTTCCCTTCACCCTCGAGAGCCAACATGGGTCATGTTCTGACCAAGACCGTGAAGAAGGCAGCTCGAGTCATCGTCAAGAAGTACTACACCCGCCTGGGCAATGACTTCCACACCAACAAGCACGTGTGCAAGGAGATCGCCATCATCCCCAGCAAGAAGCTCCGCAACAAGATCGAAGGATATGTTACACATCTGATGAAGTGGATCCAGAGAGGTATGAGAGGTGTGAGAGGTATGCCTATGAGAGGTATCTCCATCAAAATGCAGGAAGAAGAAAGAGAAAGGAGGGATAACTATGTCCTGAGGTCTCTGCTTTGGATCAGGAAATCATTGAAGTGGTTCCTGATACCAAAGAAATGTTGAAACTCCTGGACTTTGGTAGTTTGTCCAACCTGCAAGTTACCCAGCCCGCAGTTGGGATGAACTTCAAAACACCAAGAGGAGCTGTTTAATATTTACTTTTGCCTTCTTTCCAATAAACTTGGGAACTCCCCCCCCCAAAAAAAAGAAAGAATCTACTATGAACCAAATACTCTAAGTCATTAAATGATAATAGGTGAAAATGGCCTTGCAAATGTTAAAATACTAAATAAATGATAGCTGTTATTGATAACAATGATGATGAGAAGGGGGATGAAGAGGAAGAAGAAGATGATGATGATGATGATGTCCAGGAGATAGAAAGATAAAAAGCAAAACAGTCCCTAACATTAAGGAACTGAAATTCTTCTAGAGGTTGTGGGAAACACAATCAACTGTTAGATCAGTAGAGGGCCCATATAAAGAAGTAACACTCCAGCTTGCCTTGAAAGGAGTTAGGAATTCCAAGAGCTAGAGGTGAGAAGGGAGGGCATTACAGGCATGAGACACTGCTTATACAAAGACCCAGAAGTGGGAGGTGACATGTCAAATACAAAGAACAAGAAGATGGTCAGTTTGGCTGGAAGTGAGTACATAAGAGGGAATAATCTGAAATCATTCTTTAAAAATAAAAAGTTGGTATCAGAATATGACAACGTTTACATGACACACATTTGCATTTTATCCTAGAAGCAACAGGCAGACCATTAACTTTCTACAGCAGGAAAGTGTTATGGACAGACCTGTGTTTTAGGAATAGCAAGTTTGTGAATGTGTAGAGAATGGGTTGGAAAGAGGAGTGACTAGAGGCAGGGGGAAGCTATTACAATAGTTCAGGTGACAGGGGATGAGTGTTTGAAACAGGATAGTGTGGCTATAATGGAGAGAAAAGGATGGATGAAAGAGATGTTTTGGTGGTAGCATCAACAGAGCTTGGCAACTGATTGGATAAAAGGGATGAGAATGAGGAAGAGGTTAATATCAAGTATATTGCTGAGGTTCCAAACTAGAATGCCGTGAATGACAGAGTCCTAGACAGAAACAGGAGCCTTAGAAAGAAAGAGGGGTTTGTTGTTGTAGTTCAGTTGTGTCTGGCTCTTTGTGACCTCATTTGGGGATTTATTGGCATAGGAACTGGAGTGGTTTACCATTTCCTTCTCCAGCTCATTTTATAGATGAGGAAACTGAAGCAGACAGGAATAAGTGACTTGCCCAAGGTCATACATCTAGTAAGTGCCTGAAGTCAGATTTGAACTCAGGAAGAAGAGTCTTCCTGACTTCAGGGCTGGCATTCTTCCCACTGATTATTAGAAATTTTGGAGAATGTAATTTCAGTTGTTTGATAGGGCCAGAGCAAGGGACTGAGAACTGAGTAAAATGTAAAGTCGTGGAACTTGGCTGGGAAAAGGAGCAGAGATATAAGACAATCATTTGAGAGCATGATAGAGCCAAGTGACAATTTTTGGAGGGGGAATGTAGGCAGCAGATAAAGGAAGACATGGAAGCCATTAAGGTATAGCACAGAAGTGTCAATCCTGAGGTCCTAGGCCAAAACTCCAGAGTGCAACCTGCACGAGATTAAAATATAATTGGGTATGGGGCAGCTAGGTGGCACAGTGAATAGAGCATTGGCCCTGGAGTCAGGAGGACCTGAGTTCAAATCTGGCCTCAGACACTTAACACAAAAACTAGCCATGTGATCTTGGGCAAGTCACTTAACCCCAATTGCCCTCCAAAAAGCAAAATTCACACACGCACACACGCACGCGCACACACACACACACACACACACACACACACACACACACACACAATTGGGCAATGTTTAATGAAATAAACAAAAATACACTACAATAGCTAATGTTAATTTGTGGTTTATCTGAGCCAATATGTAGCCTGCCGGGAACTGTTTTTGTTTTGTTTTGATTTTTTTCTGTTTTTGCTAAGAGATAGCATAGGCTTCAGCAGTTAGGCATGAGTTGCCAGGGTGCATAAACGGTTTTAAAATGATAGCTATGGAAAAGAAATATTGTGAGCACAATCACCTGTTAGTCTTGTTCTTATTTAATTACTTCACCTTGCTGAGTAATTTAGGTTTTAGAGACATAACAAGCTTTTTATCTGTAATAGGAATATGAAAAGCACCACTTCAAGTTTTTGTTTTTAAAGCAGAAATCAGAGTCAAAGGATTTCAGGATGGAAGGGACCTCAGCAACCAATCTAACCCACTCCCAGAAGCAATCTCCTTTTATTCATCCTTCCTGCTGCCTTTTTCCCCAGTTATCTCACTTGCAAAGTGAAAATATAGAACTATATGATCACTAAGGTCCCTTCCAGTCTTAAATCTTCAATCCTCTGTAATCTCTGCTACCTAAATTCTCCCAGTCTTCCCTGTTACTAGGACTCACAAAGAGTTCTCTTGCCACAAAAAAAATCACCTCTTCCCTGGCAAACTAAAAGAGTCAGTGCACATGTTCATAGGTCATACATCTGCTTAGTGAGTGGCTGGCTGCCAGGGGCCATTTCAAAGAGAGCATCAGCTGACAAGCATAGTATAAGATGCTCAGGGCCCAGTCTTGTCCTGACTCCCATGACATCACAAGGTGATGCCTTAACTTGCACGTGAACTAGATTTAAGTGAGGCAGAGCTGCACAAAGTTGTCAACCTCACTCTCTCTTCCAGAGTCATCCCAGTCCAGTGGCAAGACAAAAGTCAAGATGACCAAGAACGGCCCAGGATGCAGTGGTGATCTTGGCCTTTCCAAATTAAGGTCCTTCCCAAGTCTCAGTTTGTTTGTTTGTTTGTTTATTGTGTAAAAAGTATAAACAGCAATTGATTTCCATTCTGGCCAGAAACTTGAAGGGGCTTCCCCTCCCAAACTGTTATTTTTGTAACGGCAAATAAAGCCATCTTTTGTTTGAATTATTACTTACCCCTTAGTCATATATGTAAGAGGACAAAGCTAAAGAGCAGTCTAAAATGCAAAGGGGTAGGGCAACCTATGTGGGGATGGGAAGGATTAGAAAGGGGTATCTTTCTATCCATCTGTTTCCCTTGGGGCATAAGAGTTACATCTGGAAGCAACCTTAGAGGTCATGAGGAAGAAACCAAGGTCCAGGAAAGGGAAGGGATTTACCCAAAATCACACAGATAGAAAGTGGTGAAAGCCAGAATCTAAAAGCAAGTCCTCTGACTCTAAATTCAGGAATTTTTCAACTATTCCATGATGATCTGGAAAGGTTCTAATACTATAATACACAGAACCTCAGAGCTAGAAGAGATTCTACAGCTCATTTAGTCCAACATACATTATAAGATAGCTGACAAGCGGTTATACAGACTCTGCTTGAAGACCTCCAATGAGGATGACCCACTACCTCCCAAGGAAGCACCTTTGTATAACTCTAATTGGTAGAAAGCTTTTCTAGACATTAAACAAAATTTGCCTTTACAGTTTCCCCTCTTGCTCTTGGGGCTTCCTATTGGGACTGAAAAAACTAAACTAATCCTTCTTCTACATGACAACCCTTCAAATATTTAAAAGCAGCCATCATATCTTCTTTTTTCCAGAACAGTCCTGATAGCATCAATAAATCCTCCAGTAGCATAGACTGCAATCTTTTTGCCATCTTGGTTGACCTCCTCTGGTCACCCTCCAGATTATAGATGTCCTTGCTAAGTTATGACACTCAGAACTAAAAAAAAATGCTCTAAGTGGGGCCTGACCAGGAGAAAGCACAGCAGGACTTATTCCTGGAACCTGTGTCTTTTTATGTACACTAAGATCATGTCAATTTTTTTTGTTGTTCATTGATACACATTAAACTTGAAGTCTACTAAAACTCCCAGATCTTTTATTTTCAGACAAACTACTCTTTAACCATGCCTCTTTCTTCAACTCGTCCTTAGAAAGTTAATTTATTTTTAACTTTGTTTTACACTTTTTTTCATTTCACTTTATAAAATTACATCAATACACATAGCCGTAATTCCTCAGAGTTCATCATTAGGTTATAAACTCCAAGCTTGTGTAGTTTATTGTATATTCATAGCATTCATTTTATAACTTGTAGAAAGTTAATATGAATAACAACAGCCCAAAGTCATTACAATGCTATCCGTACAAATTTATTGCAAAATTGCTTTAATTAAAACTGAATGATATAAATGGAATCTGACACATTATTGCTTTTAACTCATATTAACCTTCATATACTATAATCCAGAGGGAAAAACAAAATATACAGTAAGAACAATAATAAATAAAAACCTTTAAAATGATATGTAACCTGTGGTTAGATAAATCAACTAAACAAACACAGGAGTTAATATTGTGGTTTCACCAGCACTATTGCTGCCTTATTATTGAAAGCTATGCCTCTCTCAACAATACTTAAGATTACCATAACTTTCCTAGTTAACCATATCATACTGACCTGTTTTGAGCCAGATAAATTTCATATAAACTTCTATCTAGTCATACTATTGTGATTTTATTTCTCTGGAGCTGATTTTTTTTTGACCCAGGAGCAAGAATTTCTATTTGTAGGTGCTAAAGTTTATCCTAAGGTAGCTGGGTGGTTCAGTGGAAAGGGTACTGGGCTTGGAGTCATGAGTGCAAATATGGCCTCAGAACTTACAAGGGTGACCCTCAGCAAGTCACTTAACTTTATTTGCCTCAATTTCTTCATCTGTAAAATGTGCTAGAGAGGTAAATGGCAAATCATTCCAGTATCTTTGCCAAGAACACCCCAAATGGGGTCACAAAAAATTGCATTCAACTAAAAAAAAAAAGATGAAAAATTTCATTCTATTCAATTCAAACCAACATTCTGGCCAGTCAGGATTCTTTTGAATCCCAATTCTGCATTTGAGGGATTGATTCACTTTTCCTCCCACCTTAGTGTCACTTGAAAATTTGATAAACATACTATCTTGAACTTCTGGCTCCTCTGGTGAAAGCACTTTTGGCCACTGATCTTCCCAACAGTGGTAGTCATGATTTTATGGAGAAGGCTTGACACACTCTACCATTAAAACAAAATTTGGGGGATGTTAGTCCGAATACACATCTTAAAGCAATGAAAATCATACTAAAAGAAACTGTACAATTAGAAACATTGACTGTTCAAGGAAATGCTGACATTTCATCCTACTAGACAGATAATCTCTGGATATTTTACTTGTAGATATTGAACTAAAGGTGAAATCTAAGAGGGAAGCTATTGGAGAAAGATGCTGAAGTTAGGGTAGAGTGTAAGGACATCATCATGGCAGAGGAAGAGGGGTTCCTACATAATAATTTCTTCAATGAATAGTATTATACAATACAGAAAAAAATAGAATGTTTGTCACAGGTTTTGTTTATAATGTCAGTTTTTAATGAACACAAGTGTGGGAAAGACTTGCCTATTTAATAGGTCATCCATTCAGATTTCAGTATTTTCAGAAATATTTTTAGTATTAATAGTGTAGTTCCAAAAGTAAAACAATTGAGCATTGCTAAAAAGCCTACTTCAAGATATAGTTTATTTAAAAATCAGATAGCTATTGATGCTCCAAATACTCTTTGTCTTATCTATAAAAAATATCATTTATGCACATGGAGTATTTGGAACTCCCACTATAATCCTTTTCTTTTCTTTGAAATTGTCTAGAGATGAAATAATGAGATCTATTTGATACATCAGAAATGAATATCCCTTGGTATATTCAAAATGAATTCCCTTTTTCCTGAATTTCACTCTATAGTAAATGATAATATGTGAGCAATTTCAAGTTACTGATATTGCACAAGTGAAAATCATGTATAAATCAGGAATTATTTTGTCATCATCTATAATATGTAACACATTTTCTGTAACATTTTTCTGTTCAAATTTTTTACAAAAGTTCTCAACAGAATATATCATTTTATATTCTATTCCTGAGTTGAAATTATAATACATATATATGTCCTCAAAAAAAAAAAAGAATATGCTGTCTATGCTTTTACCCAAATTCAGGTCAGTAATTTGTAGCACTCAAACCAGTGGTATATTGATAAGACTTCACTCTGGGGGCGGGTAGGCGGCGCAGTGAGTAGAGCGCTGGCCCTGGAGTCAGAAGGACCTGAGTTCAGATCCGGCCTCAGACACTTAACGCACACACAAACAAAAACCTAGCCATGTGACTTTGGGCAAGCTACTTAACCCCAATTGCCCTTCAAAAAGCAAAAAAAAAAAAAAAAAGACCACTCTGTATTAGACCATTTTGGTGAGAACTGAAAGCTAAGAACTTGGAATAATATAATATTCAATACCCCAATAAAGTAGTACGAGAACCAGCCTGGGCTTTCTTTACCTTCTTTCCAGAAATACACAGTGCCCACTCTTAACTGAAAGTCCAAAATCAAGAAATGGACTGAAGGAGCAAACAAAAAAAGTATCCTGCCATGAAAGTTATCATTGTGACAGTGATACTCAAGACACAAACCCAGAAGAAGAAAATTACTCCAAAATATCTATAAACAAAGCCTCAAAAAAAATTACAGGTTGGGCACAAGTTCAACTAGAATTGCTGGAAAAGATGAAGCCAGAATTAAATAAAAGGAATAAAAATTATTTCAAAAAACAAATAATAGCACTAGGGGAAAACTGGAAAATAAATGAGATTTATAGAAGAAAGAATTGGAAAGCAATTAACAGCATGGTAAAAGAGATATGAAACCTTGGGCAAGTCACAAACTCCCTGAAAATTAAAATAAGCCAAATAGAGAACAACAAGAAATACTAAAACAAAGTCAAAAGATGGAAGAAAATAAATTAAATACAAGATATCTCATAGTAGGGGAAAAAATCTGACATGGAAAATAGAATGAGGAGAGATAATTTGAGAATTGTTATACTACTTAAATGCCATGACCAAATAAAGAACCATAAATATTTGTAGTTTTTTTTTTAAGCAATTTGGGGTTAAGTAACTTGCTCAAGGTTACACGGCTGGTCATTATTTATGTGTGGGTGCTCATTTTCTGAGGCCGGATTCGATCCCGGGTCATCCCAACTCCGAGGCCGGCGCCCTTACTCACTGCACCACCTAGCCGCCCCAAGAACCATAAATATTAAAAGAAACTGCTCAGATCTCTTAGAACCAGAAGGCAAAGTAAAGATAGAAAGAATCTACCAGCTACCTCCTGAAAGAAACCCCAAACTGAAAACTCCCAGGAACATCATAACCAAAATCCACAGCTTCCAGATAAAAGAAAATAATACTAAAAGTAACCAGAAAATAAGAATCCAAGGACTGAGAGCCATAGTTAGGATCACACGTGATTTAGCAGCCACCCTATAAAGGAACAGAGAATTTGGAATACAATATTCTAGAATTGCAACCAAGAACAACTTAGCCAGCAAACTAGGTATAATAATCCTACATGGTAAAAGATTGAATCTTTAATGAAACAGAGGGCTATCAACCATTCTTCGTGAAAAGATCAGTTACATAGAAACTTGGAAGTTAAAACACAGGAGTTAAGAGAAACATTAAAAAGTATGAATAAATAATCAAAATAGACTAAATATGGATAAATTGCTTATATTCTAATTTGGGAGACAATATATATATTCTGTTTGAACCTTATCATCATTAGGTATCACAAAGGGAATCTCTAATTAGACAAAAGTTCTGTTATGTCTTTATATTTTAGAAGAATGGAATGAGGGGGAAGAGGAATACACTAGAGAGGAAAAAAGAGAGGAAGGTTAGAGAAAATTATCTCACATAATCACAGTGAACAAGTAGACACTTACATGAACAAAGGGAGGGGACTGACACTTGAACCTTACTTATTTAAATTGGTCAAAGGAAGGAAGATATTTGCATGTGGGCATGTGCACACACACACGGTTGAGTTAAGAAATACATTTCATTCAACAGAGATAGAAGAGAAAGGGGAAATAAAAGAAGGGGGGATTAGAGAGAGGATAGATTAAGGGAGGAATGAGTCCTAAGCAAAACAAAGGATGTGGAAAAATACTTATCACTCTTTTTAAGATGGCAAATAACAGAAATCTGAAGCAGTGCCAATCAAATGGAGAATGACTGGACAAATTACAGCATATAAATGTGATTAAATATTATTATTGTGCTTTAGGAAATGATGAAAGGCATGGAGAGGGAGGGAATAAACATTTCTATAGAGCCTATCATGTTCTAGATGTTTTGCTAATTGCTGTAAAAAAAAATGATTCATCGGATTCTCACAACAACCCTGCCAGTTAGGTGCTATTATTATTCTAATTTTGCAGTTGTAGAAACTGAGGCAAATAGAAATTAAATGACTAGTCCAGGATCACACAGCTAGTAAGTGTCTGAAGCCAAATTTGAACTCAGGTCTTTCTGACTCTAGGTCCAGCGCTCTGCACCAGCAGCAGACTGTTAGAGTACTTTCAAAGAAACCTGAAACAAGAAAACCTATATGAACTGATGCGGAGTGAAGTGAAGGGAAAAACAGAAGTACAATGTATATAGTGACAACAATATGGTAAAGAAAAGCATTTGAAAGATTTTCAAATGCTGATCACCATAATGGACAACTATGATTCCAGAGGGCAACAGTGAAACATGCTACCCACCTCCTGATAGAAAGGTAAAGGAATCAGAATGCAGACTGAGATGCTTTTTGGACATGGCCAATGTGGATGTTCACTTGTATAGGACAGACTACTTCTCTCCCTTGAAGGCCTGGTAGGTTAGATTTTTACCCCAGTGTCTCTAGGCTCTCTGCAAATGGTCCCTGTCCCTATCAAGGGTATCCCTCCCCCAAGTATAGGTGGCACTTCCCTGTACCCAGTTCCATTTAGCCACTAGCAATCAGGTTAGTTTTTACACAGAAATATTGACTTCAGAAGGTATAATCACAAACATACAAACAAACTTACACCCCCACAACAAATGGGAGGCATAATTTTCCTACCCCTACCCTACTGTACCACCTCAGTCTGTATGGAAGAGAAAAATAGGTTTAGTTTAGGTTCTCGTGGAGTAAAATCCCAGTTCTAAGTCCAAAACCTCCTCAGGCTTGAGTCCTATGTACTCTGGTTACTCAGGGGCTCCATGCCAGGCCGGCTGGCTATATCATCTCACCTCCAAGGTTACCATGGCCCAAGCTCCTGAGTCCCATGGGAGTCACCTCTAGCACCTAAAACAGAGAAAAGCAAACAATATAGAACAGAAACAAACACCCCAGGCCCGTTCCTTGGAGCCAGAATAAAAGGGAGGGAAGAGGGAAAGGAAAGTCCTTCCCCTCTCACTTGTTCAGTACAGGCATCCTTGCTGTGGGTGAACTATATCTTTACCCTCTGGATATAGCCAATAATAGAACAGTAGGAAAAGGGCAGTAGAAAGAGAAAAAAGCAGCCAAAAGAGAACAAATGGCTCAGTCTTCCCAATGTGAAAAACTCAGTAGTCTAATCAAAGGAGGCCCCTACTCATGGTCAAGGATGAAGAGGCCCCCATTTAGGCAACTAAGACACACTTCAAATGCCCCTTATGGGTGGCCCCATGTAAGGCAAATGGTGCATGTGGGTGTATGTTCCGGGTTATACTTGGAAGAGGGGTTTTGTTTTTCTTTCATTCTCAATAGGAGACAGGGGGTTGGGGTGGGAAAGCAAGGAGACAAATTTTGCTAAGTAAAAAAAAAATTAAAGGAAAGATGAAGGGAATGGTTTCCAAGGAAACTGGGAAGACCATTATGAACTAAAACAAAGTGAAATAAACAAAAAGTAATTTGTACAATGATAATGATGTGTTAAACAACTTTGAAAGTCTTAGGAACTCTGATCATAATGATGGCCACAGTTCCTGAGGACTAACCATGATATGTGCTACCCAACTCTTGATGGAAATGGTGAAGGACTCGGAGTGTAGACTGAGACTTTGGGGTGGGGGGACATTGGAAGGGAAGAGGACACGGAAAAATTTGTTTTGTCTGTTTATACGCATTGGTAACAGTTTTGTATTCTTTATTTCTCAATTCTGGTGGGGATAGGTAAGAGAGAGGGGAAGATTTTTGCTGAGTAAAAAAAGAAAATAAGATTTAACCAAAAAAGGAGAAAAAGCAGACCTCAACAGAGGAGGTGATGATGAGAAGAAAGAGAGAGGCGCAAGTATGCTGGTGGTCTAGAGCCCCAGTAGTGTATGACAATTTCAACAAAATATATTACAGTTACAATGAATGCATTGTAGAGACAAGGGAAACTGCTCGCTGACTCCCATCCTCCTCAATCCCTAGAGCCACTGCATCCAAAGACTTCTGCTACTGGTTAACCACAGACTAAAGAATGAAAGTCAGGGAAAGCTCTTGGGGACCTACAACCTCTGCAGCAGCCACAAGTGCCCTTGCCATGCTCAGAGTGGGGCTGAACTACTTTGAAGCCACCTAGAGTTGATACAAGAGTAACAGTTGCCATGTTTAACTAGAAAAAGAATGGCAATGCTTCTCTGCATTCTGTCTTTCCTAACTCCCAAGAAGAGTGAACACAAATTCCAAAACATCTGTTTCTTTAAAATCTATATTGCTATTCACCTTTTTTTCTTTAAGTGGATATGAAGATAAAACTGGTTGATCCAAACACAAGACTGATCTATATGTATTTCATTTGGATAAGAGCAGTACAAGGAAAGTTATGGTCAGCTACACAGAGAGTATGGAGGAAGCTCTCTCTCTTTTCTAAATTAACAGGGTTTCCCTTACCGTTATCTGATCCTCAAACAAACCAAAAGGATTTTATTTAAAATATATTTTTAAACTCCTCCAAAGCAGAGATCAAAATCAACCGAACCCATTCATGGAGTTCTCTGGGAACTATGGAGCTAAAGGATGGCATTAGGAGAAAACAAGCTTGATAGATAAGGTGTTGGGGTCATTTTTCTCAGAGGTAGTTGCCTTGGATGTCTCAGAAGTTCCTTGGTTCTTCCTAGAGATTTAGAGAAGCTCTTCGCCTGAGTGTCTAGAAAGTCACACATTAAGGAAAGAGTAAGGAACTAAATCCACACAGTTTAGAAGCCATCCAAGAGGAATTAGTTTTCCTCCCAAATCAAATACCCCTCTTCCTTCCTCATCTTTTTTTTACTTTCAGAATTTTAATCTCAAGAGATTCTCAACACTCTAAGACTGACTACCTCTGTGAAACTCTGGCCACAAGATCCTTTTTATTTCTTCTTCCAAGGACTTCAAAACCTGCTCTCCAAAAATCCAGGATGCATGTAAAATTATTCCTAATTTTCCACTCCTCAGTCACAGATTCTATGATGGAATAATCACCTGCCTTCAAGGTTTCTCTCTTTTCCACTGAAACAAACAGTTCCTCCCTATTGAGGAGACCCAGATCCAGAATAGAAGAATGAAACAGTCATTGTAGCAAGTCAAGAAATTATTAGCCATTGAGCTTTTGTCAACTAAACATCAAGATTATTTTCATAGATTACATGCCCATTATAAAATGTGACAGTTGCTCCTAGTTCCTTCCATTAGGTTACATGTACTCCTTTTTTCATTAAATAAATTTCATAATTTTTAGAAGCTTAGAATCATGATAAAAGACCAATTGTTGGACCACACAATAGAATGGTATGTGTGTTAAACATTTTGTCTTTTATTTCATATACTATGAGAACTTGAGCATGATAGATCCCTGTAAATTTATAACTAACATCAAAAGTGTGCAACACATTGTCATAGTGTGGAGCAATGGAAAAAGCCCCAGACTTTGAATCAAGTACTCTAGCTCTGAGACAGGGATCCAACATTTGCTAGCTATGTAACCATAGGGATGGCCCATGATTTCAGTGATATTGGGAACCCCCAGGTGAAGAGACTCCCCCTACAAACACAAGTTGGCATCTTCTCTGCACCTTAGACTCTTAGAGAGTTGTTTAGAACACTGAAAGCAATCAACTTGCACAGATCACACAATCAGAATTGTCAGAAGGGAAATTCCCACCCAGGTCTTCTTGGTTTCAAGGTAAGCTCTCCATCCATTAGCCTCTATCTGACTAGGGGGTATATCAATTAACCTCTTTGAAGCTCAGTTTATTTGTCTGCAAAATGGTGATTGTGATATTTTTATTATCTCAGGGATATTGTGAGGAAAATGCTTTGAAAACATAAAAGTGCTATATAAATGTAAGTTGCTGTCATTTTTATTCAAAGGAGATTTGCCCTCCATTCAGAAAGATTTGAAAAAAATAATAAATAATTGATTTAAAAATAATAAAATCCATTATATCTCTTTATATTTCTCAACTATAAAAATCACAGTAGAATAAGTTTTATTTTGACATTCTAAAAATCCCTTTTAAAATTATTCTTGTTATAAAAACTACAATTATGATTGATGCTTTGAAATTAGCATCCTATGCCATACTATCAGAACATTCACTATCTTTTGGAATAAAGTCAACATTGCTACTATTGACCCTGGAGAAAAGTTGAAGAGGATCAATGAAAATTGAAATAAAATCTTCCTTTATCTCAAGAAAATGAATTTTCAACTCAACTTAAACCACAAATTAAATGAAATATGTTGAATTCCAAGAGGGGGGAAAGCAAGATGTCACAAAATGAGATCAGCATTGAAGTTTTTCCAGAGGCTCTGAACTCAAATTTGATTTTAGTTCAAAATAAAGAACATTAAAAGAATGTGAATTGAAGGCACAATGAGCTAATGGTTGGAGCACAGAACTCAAATCCATTAAATGTAGATGCTTTCCTTGCTTCTCTGTTCATTTGTCATGAAAATTGTCTTTCCACCCCAATTTTAGTTTTTCTATTTTGAAAATAAAAACTCCCATTCATCAATATTAGAAACATTTTCTAAAATGACTTGATATCTTCACAAAAAAAGTTTGAATAAATAAAAATTGTTGTTTTCCTTTGTTTTCAAAAAGGACCAATGATGTCATGGGATGATGTCTTGACTTATTTATGAATTGGATTTCAGTGAGGCAGAGGGGCACAAAATCATTAGCCTCACTCTCTCTTCCAGAGTCATTGAAGTCCACTGGTAAGGCAAAAGTCAAGACAATTGGTGATGGCTTGGATTGCAATGGATAACCTCAGTGTCTTCAATGTCTGACCAAGCTCTAAGTCTGCTTCAATTGCCTTCGTGGCCATTGGAACAAATTTTTCTCATCTATTCATTCCACTGTGGGAAGGAAATCTTCATATGCTTGGGGTAGATACCCCTAACTCACCAAGAGGTCTGAGGCCTGTTGGTTACCCTCCACCTGGTTTAGCCCATCTGAAGAGATGGTTTTAGCAAGGTTTGGTTACCATGCATGCTACAGCATCTTGGAGCCATAGGAGAAAGTTGGGTAACCAGTTGGACACCAAAAGTAGATTTTCAGAGCAGCTTCGAAAAGGTCTCAACAAGTCCTCACACCAGAGGTGCTAGTCTACCATTAACACTCCAATTACCCCAAAATAGGAATTAGTGAAAAATAGGAAAGTTCCATTTATTGTTCAAAATATCACCAGAAGGAGGAGGAAAAAAATTTAAATAAATGGTTGTTGACTTGAAAAATAGAAAAGTCAGGCTCCTTCACATTTGAACCCATGTAAGGGTCCAGAACTGAGCAGATCCTTTAAGGGAGAGGGAGGGAGAACAGTGCCCCAAATCCTTCTAAGCACAGTACTACTTCTTATTGTTAGATAGATATTTTCTGCATCTTTAAATATAGATGCTGTTTTGCCCAACAGAATGTAAGCTCCCTAATGGCATTGACTTTTACCTTTGTTTTTGTTCATAGCACAGTAATTGTCACAAAGTAAATACTTAATAAATACTTGTTGATTCAGTCTTGGCTATTTAAGAAGTCTCAACAGTGGCCTGAATTATGTGACCAAGTTTATACATTACACATCTGAATACATTAGAATACCAACAAAATACTAATATCAAAAAAGTAGGAAAGATGATGCCCATATTTTCATGAGAGAGATGTATTATACATGATTTATAGCATTAATCCAGAAATTTATTCTATTCAGAATACAGTTTGGTGGGGGGTTGGGGGGCAGGAAAGACCCTGACAAAAAGAGATTCATAAAATCTATGCATTAGGGATTGTGCACTGTACTTAAAGCAGAGACTCTTTTGCCTTTTCATTTAACTTAACCTGTTAAACTAGCCTTTAATAATTGTAGTCAGCTTCATTATTTGGTTTTTGGAACGACAGTAAATTAGGAGAGCACAAAAAGAGAGGCAAGTAGAAAAACTGTAAAAAGCAGATACAAAAAAAATTTTAAACATTGCAATTTGGGGTCTTTAAGCATAGGGGCAAACCACTTTCTACAGCTCAATTGCTGCTCAGAGTCGCTGTGTTAAAGCACAAAAAAATACTTGATGTTCCTAACGTAATGACCTAGAAAAACCTGTTTCTCTCTTTCTCCCTCTCCTTTCTCCCCCTCTCTCTCTGCCTCTCTCCCTCTCTTATCTGTCTCTCTGTCTCTGTCTCTCTCTCTCCCTCTCCTCCCTCCCTCTCTCTTTCTCCCTCCATCTCTCTCTGTGTCTCTCTCTCAATCTCTCTTTCATCTTCCACTGTTTTTCGCTCCTCATTCTTTTCTGGTTCTTCATCTAGGCCATTCTTTCTAATTGTGTATGTCCTTCTAGGCTGTCCTGGTACCACAGACATTCACTCTAAGCCAGGAGGGTCCAAAGTACATCCATTAAGTGGAGCTTGGGCAGGGACTTCTTGTGGTCCAATCTAGTGGCTCCATGTAACCTCCAGGGTCAAATGTAAAGTCTTTCATTTGGCATTTAAAGCTCTTAGTGACCTGGCCCCTTCCTATCTTTCCAATCTTCTCACAGTTTACTCCCCTACATGTACTTACAATCCAGCTATACTTGCTGTTCCTCATGCACTACACTCTATCTCCAAACATGGTGCCTTTGCAATGGCTATCTTCATCAGCCCCCATGCCTAAATGCTGTTCCCTCCCCTCAGTATTTAGAATCCCAAGCTTCCTTAAGGACTCAGTTCAAATCCCACTTTCTGCATGAATCCTTTCCTATCCCTCCAGAAACTAGTGCCTTCCCCTCCTACTACCTTCCATATACTCTATACATATCTTGAATTTATCTAGTTATTTACATATTCTTTCCCCCATTAGACTGATTTCCTTGAAAGCAGGGACTGTCTTTGCCTTTCTCTGTATCCCTAGGGCTCAGCACAATACCTAGAAAATAGTAAAAAGCTTTATAAATACTAATCTACCAACTGCCTGAGGCATCAAGAGAAATTTAAACTAAATGCAGGGACTCTGTTTTATAAGAAATAGCATATCGGGGCAGCTAGGTGGCGCAGTGAATAGAGTGTGGCCCTGGAGTCAGAAGGACCTGAGTTCGGAGCCGGCCTCAGACACTTAATCCATACAAACAAAAACCTAGCCGTGTAACCTTGGGCAAGTTACTTAACCCCAACTGCCCTAAAGGGGCGGCTAGGTGGCGCAGTGAGTAAGAGCACCGGCCTCGGAGTTGGGATGACCAGAGATCAGATCCGGCCTCAGAAAATGAGCACCCACGCATAAATAATGACTAGCCGTGTAACCTTGAGCAAGTTACTTAACCCCAATTGCTTTAAAAAAAATGGCATACCATTATTAATAATTGCTCACATTTATACATCACTTTAAGGTTTACAAAGAACTTTTTTCTCACAAGACTGAGAGGCAAAGTAGTCAAGAATTATCCCAATTTTCAGGTGAGAAAACTGAGGTTTAGAGGGGTTGAATGATGTGCTTGGGGGTAAGGGAGAAGGTGTCTCATAGATGATAAGTATCAAAGTGAGGATTTGACCCCAGATCTCTTGACTCTATATTCAGTGTTCTTACCTACATTTCATTTTATAATCACACACACCACACACAGTCTGATGCTTAAAAGAATACTTAAGGGGCGGCTAGGTGGTGCAGTGAGTAGAGCGTCAGACCTGGAGTCAGAAGGACCTGAGTTCAGATCTGGCCTCAGACACTTAACGCACACACAAACAAAAACCTAGCCGTGAGACCTTGGGCAAGTTACTTAATCCCAATTGCCCTCCAAAAAGCAAAAAAAAAGAATACTTAAAACTTCAGCTTTCTGAAAAATTCACTTCATTCTTCCAATGAGGCCAGATAAATTAGGAATTACTGCATACAGGAATATCACTTGAGCTGTAGTAAAACAAATCCAAACTTTTTTTTTTTCTGCACTGCATTTCCATATGTATTTTTGACAGGCATGAGATTTGCATCAGCCATGAAAAAATCCAGACCCTTTTAGCAGTAGATACAAGTGCATTTGGTTTGCTTGTCTTTACTAGAAAAATAAATCTATGTCTTTCCAGATTTAATTATAAATCGAAGAGTAAAATGTAACATAAGCAATCCACTCAAATGAATTTTAGCTTCACTTCCTAATTTTCTCACAACCTAAATGTGTTACTCCCAAAGCACTGTCTACAACTTAATTTTAACTTTTAAAAAATAGTTTGAAAAACTTTCAGTACTGACATTGTCATAGAAGAAGTCTCCTGGGACACTTAAGGTGTATTTAAATGTTCCCCCAAAATAAAATTTCATGGGGAAAAAACATTTTTGAAGTGATAAAAATGAGTCAGTACTAAGATGATATACTCATTGATCACAACAATGTAAGTAGGAAGAACAACCACAAAGCACATCTGAACACAGTTTAATTATAAAGACCATACTTAGACCTGGAAGAGAAATAAGATGGTGCACTTCCTTTCATGGACAAGTTTGGAGAATCTAGGTATGGAATGTTGCATATACTATCAAAAATCAATGCTTTATCTCATTTTGTTGATCTATTCAGGGGTTTTCCCCCTTAATCTTTGTTACAAGGGAATACTTACTGGGGAGAAAAGATGGAAAAGGGATATTAAAAAATCAATGCAATTAAAAACAAAAGGCATCAATAAGATTTTTTTTAAGAATCTCTTGGATTTCCTAATGAAACTCTGAATTCTTTTCTGAGTTTAGTATCAGGTTCAAAATCAGGCTCAAACACAGACTGTATCATGAATGTATCATGAATAAAATTCACTGAAATTCAAATAGGACTAGTTTTATAGGTAGGTCTATCTGTAGGACTGTTGTTTTTGAATTAACTGCTCTCCTGCCTTTTGCTCCTACTTAAAGCATTTCCATATAATAACATTCCTTTGCTTCCTATTCAATGTGTTATCAAATACACCTTTGTCACCACGTAAGAAAATTTAATTAGGAAAATAAAGAGATGAAGAGATCACAAAGTTAAATGTCCAAATGTTCAATCTGCCTTAAAAGGAGGGAACAATAAAACTGTGCTAATTACTGGTTGAAAGGCTGATCTCAAAGAATAGTTATCAGTGGTTAGAGGTCAACTTGAAAAGAAGTTTCCAGTGAAGAGCCCCAAGAATCTGTGCTTGACCTTGCACTGTTTCACATTTTTATCAATAACGTGGTCAAATACATAGATAATGTGCTTATCATGTTTGCTGATGACACAAAGGTAGAAGTCAAAGGGAAGGGAATGAAAAGGTAATAAGCATTTATATAGTGCCTACTGTATGCCAGGCACTGGGCTAGGCACTTTTATAAATATTATCTCTTTTGATCTTCACAAAAACTCTTGGAGCAGGTG
The DNA here is from genome assembly GCA_011680675.1 of Gymnobelideus leadbeateri. Taxonomy (NCBI): domain Eukaryota; kingdom Metazoa; phylum Chordata; class Mammalia; order Diprotodontia; family Petauridae; genus Gymnobelideus; species Gymnobelideus leadbeateri. Next base: position 36,024 of record WOXC01011117.1, on the reverse strand, counting down.
CTATTATTATCCCTATTCTACAGTTGAGGAAATTGAAGTAGTCAGAAATTAAATAAATTGCCCAGAGTAACACAGCTACAGTAAATATTTGTGACTGAATTTTAACTCAGTCTTGCTGACTCTAACCTAGTGTTCTACCCACCATGCCACCAGCTACCTCGACAGAATCAGGATCCAATAACATAAATGTAAAGTCTTATCCTTCTGGTTAAAAAAAAAATCAACATCACAGGTATAAGATGGGGAGGGCATGTTTAGGACACCTAAAAAAGACCTATGGGGTTTAGTGTCCTAAAAGCTCAAATTAACTCAACAGATATGGTAGCCAAAGAAAAGTAACATATTTTTGAGCTACACTGACAGACATCTTTCAGGTATAAGGTGATAATAATCCCACTAATTGTCACCTTGAGAATCCATTAGATACTAGAGTATAGGATGGTAACACAGACTGTATTCAAATGTTTTCCTGATTGACTTTCTAATAATATTGACATACTACTGGAAAATGAATGCTTTGAAATTACTAATATGGAAATGTTTTGCATAACTTCATATATATAACCTATATCAAACTGCTTACAGTTTTAGGAAAGTGGGAGGGAAGAAAGGAAGGGAGGAAAAATTGGAACTCAAGATTTTTTAAGATGAATGTTTAAATTGGCTTTACATACAGACTGATGCTGAGCAAGAAGAGTAGAATCGAAAGAAATTTGTATACAATCACAGATACTTCATATGTGTGACGGCCATCTATGGCAGACTGGACTCTTCTCAGCAATGCAGTGATATAAGTCAATCCCGAAAGTCTCATGAAAGAGAGAAATGCGACATCCAGAGATATAACTAGAAAGAACTGAGCTTGAATCCTGATGGAAGCAAACTAATTGATCTTTTTCTTTTCATTGTTTGGTTTTATTTCTTCTTTACCATCTTTCATCCCACCTAGTACAATATGCCTTTGTAATTGGACTAATGTCTAATATTAATGTATTTGCAGATCCTATACTGGACTATATGATGTTGTGGGGTGAAGGGGGAGGGAAGTAAAGGAAATTTGAAAATCAAGGAACTATGGGATTGAATCTTGTTAACTAAAACTAAACTAATAAATTAATTTAAAAAATAAATTGGCTTTACATGTAAGTGGAAAAATAAAACACTATCTTTAAAAACTTAATTTAAAACCAAAGAAATGCTTCGGTAATTCAAAAACTTGTGATATAGTCTATAAGGCTAAAGAAATGACCTCTCTGAGCCTCAGTTGGATTATTTGGAAAATGAGAGGATTGAACTATATTATTTATAAGTGCCCTTCCAGTTCTAAATCCTCTGGTACTCTAATACAGACTGTCATATTACATTGCTAAGAAGGTGTAGCGGCAACCACACTGGCACAACCAGAATGGCTGCTAGCACAAGTTCTTAGATCTGCTTTACTAGGAAAGATAGCTGTTTAAGGGGTCAACAATCTTTTTTAATTACATTCACTAGTTCAGGGGAAAAGTCAGCACCCTGAACTTCAGATAAAATACAAGCAGAGAAATAAAGACCAACAAACAGGCTCTGACTGCCTGAATCAAAGAAATATTGCTATATACTTTATTTACATCCCTGGATCAAGAGAGCCTTTACATCTGAGCAGTCAGGGAGCTCTGAACATACAGCCACTCAGAATCTCAACCAGGGAATCACAATATCCTTCTCATAAGCAAGCCCCCAAAGCAAAATATCAACTCAGAGTGTATATATATTACTTCTTAGAGTCAGAAGGCATCACAACCCTCCTGACTTGTGCCTAAATAGAAAATTAGCAGAAGGTGTGAAAGCCTTCCTACAAGCAAGACTTCCTATAAGCAAGCCTTCCCTAAGCAAACTTCCCTTAATGGGAAGACCTATTAATGGGAAGGGAAGATCTTATATCCCATTAACACTAAAGATGAGGAAACAGCCCACCCCACATACACCCCCACTTCCCCTCCTGATCACAACCTCTTTACAATTTAATAGATGGTTTCTGTGAGCAAAAAATCCATCTACTTCCTTATAGCCAGCTGCAGATGAAAAGAGAGGTACAGAAGTAAAGCAGCAAAAGTCATAAAAACAAAAAAAAATGAAATAATGACTCTAAAATATTGTGCATTCTCAATATGAAACCTAAACTGAGTCCTTAAAGCTGAGCAGCCATTTTAATTCATCTTTCTGAATCCTTGTCACACCTATTCCAAAACTTTTCCACTCTCCTTAAGGTCCTCAACTTCACCCCCATCTTCCTCAATTTCAGAAGATGAATGAATTCATCTCATTCCTAAGGGGAGCCAGACTAGCATAAGCTCCTTCAACTCCTAATCTGCCTGATTTTATGGCTTTTTTTTGCATCTTTACTATCTTTCCTCTTGGCCACCTTTCTCACAGGAAGAGATGCTCCCCACATCCAAGGTTAATTACTATAGGTTATTACTACTTGGTTTCATTCCTTCTCACCTCAGTCCCTAAGACCTTGACCCATCATTGTCCCTTCTTTCTCACATATCCAATCCCTTTCCCTCCACAGACTCATTTCCTTCTAACTTTAAGCATGATCAGGTGTTCCGGTGTTCTGTATCTTCAAAAATCTTCCCTCAACTCTCTTAATCCTTCAAACTACTTTATCTTTCCCCTTCAGTTCACTGCCAAACTTGTTGAAAGAAGAATCTCCACCCAATTTTGCCACTTCTTAAACACTCTTTTCTCAAACTCTTCCAATATTGACTTCTTTCCCCAATACTCTATTGAAACTGCTCTCTAAAAGGTCTCTAACAACATAAAAATTGCCCAATCCAAAGACTTTTCTTGTGCCCCTCAGAAATCTTATACCACTGACTATGTCATAGGATATGACCTCATACTATGATACGATGAATTCATCTAGATCAAATCCTTCATTTTGCAAATAAGGAAACTAAGGCACAGAAATCATTGCTAGTTTTCCTCTGCATCCTCTTTCAACTCCTATCCTCTAAATATAGGCATATCATATACAGTGAGCTTTCAATCCTCTTTTTTTCTTTGCATTTTCTATCTCAGCAACATCGTTTTGAAGTTTTCAATTATCTATAACTCCAAAATTTAAATCTCTACCACCGACCTCTCTTTTGGTTTCTATAACTTCTACATTGCTAACTGCTTTACTGGATATATCCACTTAATTGTCCTTTCTATATTGCAAATTTAAAAACGCAAAAGCTCAATTCATCATCTTTCCCCAAAAACCCTCTCCTCTCGACTTTCATATTTCTGCTAATAGAATTACCATTCTTCCAATTATGCCTGCTCAAATGTTTATGCTTGATTCCTTCTCTTCCCTGGCTCATCACATCTATTAATCTTCAAGTTCTATTAAATCTGTTTCCATTATGTTGGTCTTTGTGCAGAAAATTTTGCTCTATTGGGACTCCAGAAATATTTATGAGACAAATAATTATGTAAATAATTTAGAAGAAATGGAAAGACTTCCAGGAGCAGTCCATGCATCCCCAGATGGGGAAATATCCTTAAATGCTCTAATATCTGCGGGTCCAGTTTCTTCTTTCTCCAGTCTAAACTGCATACCCACTGCTAGATTAATCTTCTTTAATGCATAGCTATGATGACAAAACCAAAGAATCTCAGAATTGGAAGGAAATTCAAAGATGATCTAGCTCAATTGGTATCTAAACAAAAATCCCCTCTATAAAATCCTGGAAAAGGGACCATTTTTTCATTCAACCCTATCTGAAAACTTCCAGTGATGAGGAAAAATACTCTCTCTTCTCCATCTCCTTTCCTCTCCTTTTCCATTGTCCACCCCCACACAGTTCATCCCACTTTTGAGCAAATCTAATGGTTGGAAAAAATTTCCCCTGTGACAAGCCTACCTCCACACCTCTCAAATTCCCATCTACTAGTTTTTGCTTCCTAAGGCCAAAAAGAATAATCTCTTCTACACGTTATTTAGTTGTTTCAATCACGTCTGACTTTGTGGCCCACTTGGTGTTTTCTTGGCAAAGCTACTGTAGTGATTCACCATTTCCTTCTCCAACTCATTTTTCCAGATAAGGAAAATGAAGTAAACAGAGTCAAGTGACTTGTCTGAGGTCACACAGCTAGTAAGTGTCTGAAGCTGGATTTGAACTCATGAAGAGGAGTCTTCCTGACTCCAAGCCCAGTGTTCCATCCACCATGCCACCTTGCTACCCTACTCTTCTACATGCCAGACCTATAAAAATTTGAACTTCAACCTGGTTCATCTCTTCTCCAGGCTAAATATCTCCCATTCTTTCAACAGGTCCTTCTATGACATGACTTTAAGTTCTCTTACTTTCCTCCTCACCTTCACCTATATAAGCTTATCAAATTCTTTGCTAAAATGTGTTGCCCAAACTGAACATTACTCTTCAGAAGTGGTTTGAGCAAAGTTGATTATGACAAGACTATACTACCCCTCTATAACCTAATACCACATTACTATTTTGTGCTGTTCTGCACATTAATGATTTACACTGTGCTTGTAGGCCACTAAATCCCTCCATTTTTTTAGACATAAACTGTTGCCTTACCCATGCTTTCTCATTCTTTCCTTTTGAATCTAATTTTTTTTTATCAGAACGTGAGACTTTATGTTTACCTAAGAGGCAACCAGCTAATGCAATAGAGAGGGCACCAGACCTGGAATCAGAAAGACCTGAGTTCAAATATGGCCTCAGCTGTGCTTCTGGGCAAGTCACTTGATTCCTTTTTCCTCAATTTCTTCATCTGTAAAATGTGCTGGAGGGGTGGCTAGGTGCCGCAGTGAGTAGAGCGTCGGCCCTGGAGTCCGAAGGACCTGAGTTCGGATCCGGCCTCAGACACTTAATGCACACACACACACAAACCTAGCCATGTGACGTTGGGCAAGTTACTTAACCCCAATTGCCCTCCAAAAAAAAAAAAAAGGAAAAAAATGTGCTGGAGAAGGAAATGGAAAACCACTCCAATTTCTTTGCCAAGAAAATCCCAAATTGGGTCAAAAAAGAGTTGGACATGACTGTAAAACAACTTAAGGTGTGTGTGTGTGTGTGTGTGTGTGTGTGTGTGTGTGTGTGTGTACATGATAAGGATGAAGACACAACAAAGAAGACTGAGAAAGAGCAAGCAGGTAAAATAACTGAGAGCCCTGTTACAAAAACCCAGAAAGGAAAAAATATTCAGAAAGACATAATCAACAGTGTAAAACGCTACAGAGAAATTAAGAATAAGGATTTAAAAAGGTCATCAGAGTTAGCAATTAAGAGATCTTTCATAACTTTGAAGAAAGTAGATTCAGTTTAGTGATAAGGTTATAAAACAGATTGTCTAGGGTTTAAAAAAAGAATGACAGGAAAGGACATGGAGACATCAAGTATATAAGGCTTTTTCGAGGAATTTAGCTGAGAATAAAGATAAGAGATATAGGAGGATAGCTAATGGGGATGGTAAGACCTAGTGAGGATAAGGAAGACTTGAGCATGTTTGTAAGGCAGCAAGGTATGAGGTAAGGAAGCGGCTAGGTGGCGCAGTGAGTAAAAGCACCGGCCTCGGAGTTGGGATGACCTGAGATTGAATCCGGCCTCAGAAAATGAGCACCCACACATAAATAATGACTAGTCATATAACCTTGAGCAAGTTACTTAACCCCAATTGCTTAAAAAAAAAAGGTATGAGGTAAGGAAAGATTCAAGATTAGAGACAGAGAGGGGATAATAGTAGGACCAATCTGCTATAGCAGAGAGTAGGAGATGGAATAAAGAATAAATGTGTGACTAGCAGGTAGCACTCTCTATCAAACTGGGCTGTATAGGTGATTCTATTAGCTATATAGGTGTGGCAGTGGGCTGCTAACTAAGGAATCTGGGGATATGGCCAATCCTTCCAAATCATGTCTTTCTCTTCCCACTGGGAAGCCTGCTTTTTTTAAGGGTCAGTGGAGATGTGGCATCACCAGCAGCCATCTCCTTAAATTGGAACAAGCTTGATTAAGGAACTACTTCATACCTCCTAAAGGAATAGTGAAGTTATAAACACCTTGTTATACAACATTCACACTTTCTTTTACTATGATTATATTATTATAAGCAATATTAAATGTCAATGAAGCCACCCAGACTTGTAGCAGACTGTTCTAGACAGAGTTCTGAACCTAGCTATGTCACCCTAGGCAAGTTACTTGATCTCTATCTACCTGTTTGATCATCTTTAAATGAGAATTGGGCAGCTAGGTAGTGCAGAGGATGGAGCACTAGGCTTGGAATCAGGAGTCTCCATGAGCTCAAATATGGCCACAGGCACATACTAGCTGTGTGACCCTGGGCAAGTCACTTAACCCTGTTTGCCTCAGCTGCTCATCTATAAAATGAGCTGAAAAAGGAACTGGCAAGCCACTCCAGTATCTTTGCCTAGAAAACCCCAAATGGAGTCATGATGAGTCAGATATGACTGAACAACAACAAAATGAGGATTATAATAGCACCTACTTCCCAGGTTGTTGTAGCAATAAAATGAGATAATACATGGAAAGTGCTTTGCAAACCTTAAAGTGTTATATAAATGCTAGCTACTGTCACTATTATTATTCTGGAAGTTGTGTGCCAGGCACCATTTGATACACATTGTTAATATTCCAAAGCTCTTTTTTCAAATATTTTGTACTTCAGAGATACTGATGTGCATTATACAGATTCTCAGTATGCCTTGTGTCAATCATCCAAAAAACCTGTGTCACGTATGTAATGATTCTCAAATCTAATTATCCAGCCCTGACTTCTCTGCTGACCTGCTCCAGTCTCTTTTCTCCAATTTCCTACCAGAGATATTAAAGTAGATGTCTGGTAGACATCTCAAACTCAACATGTCTGAATTTAACTCATTTTCTTTCCCTCCCTCTACCCCAATCCTCTTCTCTCCTAACTTCCCTATTACCATCAAGACTCAGTATCTACTCAGTCAGTCATCCAGGTTCACAATCTAGCAGTCACCCTCAACTCCATACTCTCTCTCATTCACCACCACCCCATACCCAATCTAATGACAAGGCATGGTGATTGTCCTTCCCTAACGTCTCTTGCATATGCCCCCTTTTGTCCCAACACTGCCAACATACTGGTGCAAGCCCTCATTTCCTCAAGCCTGGACCATAGTTATAACCTGTTGCTTGTTCTCCCTGCCACAAGTCTCTACCTACTCCAGCCCATTCACCTGCCAAAGTGATCTTCCTAAAGCACAGGTCTAACCATTTCACTCTTCTATTTAATAAACTCTAATTTACAGAAGCTCCCTATCACCTCCAAGATAAAATTAAGAACCCTGTGCTTGACATTGCAAAGCCTTAGTAACCATGTACCACCCACATTTCCAGTCTTCTCAAACTTTATACCCTTTCTTCTTTGATCCAGTGACAATGCCTTCTTGGCTGTTCCTCAAACAAGACCCTCCATCTTCTAACTGCAGGCATTTTTACTGATTGCCATCCATTCATGAAACGCTCTCCCTCCTCATCTCTGCTTCTTGGCTGCTGTGTTTTTTTTCAAGTCCCAACTAAAATTTTACCTTCTACAGGAAGCCTGTCCCTATACCAGCTAACTCTAGTGCTTTCCCTCTGTTGATTATCTCCAATGTATCCTGTCTATAACCTGTTTAAACCTAGATATCTGCATGCTGTCTCTTACCATTAGACCATGAATTCCTTGAGCACAGGGAGTGTCTTTTGTCTTTCTTTGTAGCTTCAGTGCTTAACACAGAGCCTGGCATTCAATAAATATTAACTGACTAACTGGTGAGCTAATTTGTAAATTTCAGAAATGTAACTTTATTACTCCAGTTAAGAAGATGTATAAGCTCCATTTCGATTGCTAAATAGATGACAAATTTAAAGCTGAGACTAATTGTTTGGATACATGGATCTTGTCACATGCTGTTTGTGGTCTATGTGACTCTGAGAAAACAAAAAAGGCCATTTAAAAGGTTGTCATATTATTTAACAAATAATAACCCTTGCCACAGTATCTTCATATGTAAATATGGAAATAATAATAGCACCAACCTCCTAACCTCACTGTAAGGACAAAATGAGGTAACGTTTGGAAAGAGTTTTGCAAACCTTAAAGTATTATATAAATGTTAGCTATAAAATTAAGCTGAACACATTTCAATTATAAACCAAAAAGAAGGAATCTCCTGAAAGTGAATACCAAAATATGTTCAAAGCATGAAAATTCTCTTCCATATTAAGTATTCAAAATATCTTTGGCATATCTATGGGAATCTGAAATTGACTGCTCTTCTACTAGGCTTACAACTTGAATAGACCAAATGCTGCTTCTTTATTTGTTAATGGGATAAACAGAAACAAGAGGCAGGGAGAGCACATTAAGATGCACTGGCCTTGAAGGAAATAATTTATTCCAAGAAAGAAAAATATGGTAAGCCAACCATTGGTTAGTCCTGAAAAGATTTATCTGCCACCTTGCACATTAAACTTGGTTTAATGAAAAAATTTGTCAAGGCAATGGATTAAAATGGTGTAGGATTTCTTTATCAGAAGAATAAATTTCCAAGAATCAATGAGGCTAAAACAGAGGTGATGTTTATGTTCCCTCAGAGAAGGAAAGTGATAAAAGATAAACATTTTTAATAACAGTTGAGTGAAATTGAAAGAACTACATGTAATTCTTCTTTTAAAGTGAAGAAAAACTTTTTTTTTGGAATCTTTAAGGCAGAAAATTACCAAGAAATTATTAATGATTTTCTCAAAGCCTATTAAGTTACAAGGTATCCAATGTCATTCAAGATCCATTTATTTGATTCGCATTTGGACTTCTTCCCAGAAAATCTGTCTGATGAATATGGGGAATGTGCCCATTATAAAAACTTCACAATGGAAAAGTAATACCCGGTAAGTGAAATTCAACATGCTGCTGACTACCACTAGACAATGAAAAGGGATATGCTATAGGCAAAATGCAACAGAAAGTTCTTAGCAGCTGCATTTGAGTTGAGATAAATGAATACAATTTTGTTCAGAAAATAATTTTAATATAAAACCATAATCCCCATGAAAATGGTGAATGATAAAATCCAAAGCCATATTTTCAGTCAATACACACACAAATACTTCAAGGTTCACTTAATTTTCAAGTTGCAACAAAATAAATTGGGGTTTATTGTCCAGTGTTATATTTGTCAATTTGATAGGTGTGAAGTGATACTTCAAAGTAATGTTAAATGTGTTTCTTTGATCATTCTATTTCTGGCTTCTGAGGGAGAAAATTGTAGGAAAGGGACCAAAAGAGAGAAAATATTTGAGTTGAACAAGAAGGAAACTATGAAGGATATTTAGAGGGTGTTAGGTTTCTGAAGAAAGTCAGAGATTGAATTTAAGGATAAAAAAAAAAAACTTGGAGAAATTTGGGAGAAACTGAGGAAAAGCTAAAGAAGACACTGGCTTTTAACATTAAAGTTTAATGACACCTTTTAAAAATTTGGGACATTTGCTCTTTCCAGTCAGTCTTGTGTTACTCTATTTTCTACTCTCAAAGATCGAGAGTGGCTCCCCAGTCACGTCTTGCATTTCTTCCACTATCCCTGAAATGCTGTACCTTTGAGCATGGTGATGTGGACTCATTGAGGATAAACAGGCATTCTCTTACTCTCCTTCTACACATTTTGGATGTCACCTCCCTATATTAAATTAAATTAAATACTTTTATTCTTAAATATTTATTTAATACTTTTGTTCTTAATTTAATTTAATACTTTTGTTCTTATTAAATACTTTTGTTCTTTCCTATTCAATCCAGGTTGAAGCTATGTGGCACAGTGCACAGAACACCAGGCCTGGAGTCAGGAAGACTCATCTTTCTGAGTTTAAACCTGGCTTCAGACACTTACTAGCTGTGTGACCCTGGGCAAGTCGCTAATGCTGTAAAAAGAATTAGCAAACCACTTCAGTATCTTTGCCAAGAAAACCCAAAATAGGGTCACAAAGAGTTGGATGTGACTGCAAAATGACCAAACAACAGCATTCATTCCCAAGACCATTCTCCTTGGCAAAAAAATAGTAGCAAAGTACAAGTTGAGTAGTTATGCCTTCTCTCAGTCCTATTCACTATATGCTATGGTCCTATTCAATCTTTAATTCTCTTCTCTTCCCCAATGTAATTAAAAACCAAAACCAAAAACAAAATTCTGCTTCTGATGCTATTCTTAAAGGATTGGGCACCACAAGTTTTGATAACTTGTCCTAAGTGATTTAAAGACCTGACATGGGTACAAATAAGAGAAAAAGTAGAGAACTTAGCTGTCATCAAGGACACAGTAACAAACCAAGGGAATACAAGTAGACACATAGGGAAAGTCACCTAGGATATTAGGCTCCCTAAAGCCACCATAATCTACTACAAAGATGGTTCTACTTTAAAATGAGTTTGAAGTGCAAGTGGGCCTGTAACCAAGAAGGAAAAAATATACATAACAGGCAATGTTTCCACATAAAAACTTACTTCTTAGGGGCGGCTAGGTGGCGCAATGAGTAGAGCGCCAGCCCTGGAGTCAGAAGGACCTGAGTTCGGATCCGGCCTCAGACACTTAACCCACACAAACAAAAACCTAGCCGTGTGACCTTGGGCAAGTTACTTAACCCCAATTGCCCTAAAAGGGGCGGCTAGGTGGCGCAGTGAGTAAGAGTGCCGGCCTCGGAGTTGGGATGACCCGAGATCAGATCCGGCCTCAGAAAATGAGCACCCACGCATAAATAATGACTAGCCGTGTAACCTTGAGCAAGTTACTTAACCCCAATTGCTAAAAACAAACAAACAAACAAAAAAAAACAACTTACTTCTTTCTGAAGTTTTACCAGGATTAACTTCCTTCAGACTGCCTTTTGATAATGAGTTAATAAGTCTTTCTTCTCCATAATGATTTATGTCCAATCTTGTTGTGTTGTTGTTTTGTTGGTTAGTCGTGTCTATCTCCTCGTGACCCCATTTGGGGTTCTCTTGGCAAAGATTCTGGAGTCGTTTGCCATTTTCTTCTCTAGTTCATTTTATAGAGGAGGAACTGAGGCAAACAGGGTTAAGTGACTTGCTATGTGTCACATAGTGTCTGAGTCTAGATTTGAATTCAGATGAGTCTTCCCAACTCCAGGTCCAGGACTCTGTGCCAGCTAGAGCCACCCAGTGCCTTATTCTGTTGTGTAATGGGTTATTATTTCAAGAAAAGCAGTTGATCATAGAGGAAAAGAGGCCCAGATGCTTGATTCTATTGCTTACTCTATTTGTGACTTTGGCCAGGTCATTTCTCCTCTATGGGCTTTCATTTGCTCATCTCTAAAGTAAAAAAGTTGCACTAGAGACTATTTAAGGTCTGTTCCAGCTCTGATGACTATTACATGATGGTTACTTCATGCAAAATAGAGGGAAGGAGGGAACAAGCATTACTTAAGTACCTAGTATATTTCAGGCATTGTGCTAAGAGCTTCATAAATGCTGTCTTTATTTGATCCAGAGGCCTCTGTTCAATTCAGAATCAGAGTTTCTTTTTTTTTTTAAGAGGAAAAAGAAGCATCTGGATAATAAGTTAAGCAACCAGTCCTCCAAAATCAGATGAGATAGTCCTTCCAAGAACAGATGACCACAATAAGGAAGGAGTTTTGCACAGCCCCTGCCTAAGTGAGGCTCAAGAATTCACAAAGGATTTCCAGCTATAAATCTTTCCCATCCAGAACTGGCCAGATTGATATTACTTTAAATAAATCTTTCTCCCACAAACTTTCATTTCCCCAAAGAACATTCATTTTCATTGAAGTTTAGATTCATATTAACTAGCTAAAGAATGCCTCATCTCATGTAAACACATTTCAAAAAAAGTATGTGAAAGAAATAATAATGCTCCATATAGGGAAGAAAGACAATGAAAATGTGTTCATAATCTGAACTTCATGGCATGTTTGCACAGCTGTACTGTTTAATTGGTTTTTGCTATCTGCCTAGAAGTGTGAGAAATACAAGGATTGGATTGTTTTGTTGTTCTTTTTATCCCATGGGAAATTAGAGAAAGATTTTTATCAAAACCACTTTAGTTTATGCATGAAGGTAGCTCACCTTGAAACGGGTATTTTGGACCCAGCTTAGCTAACTGTTAAATTCCCAGTGGGAGCATTTATGCCTTGGCATCAGCAAATGCTACAAATTATAGAGACTGAGCTATTGTTTTGTTGATTGTCTAAACTTAAGAAAGTGATGGAGAAAAATGTTAATAATGCAGATTAATTTTAAAGTGTACCATGGATACATTTTTTAATAAGAGATCCTTTGTTAAGGATTGTTAAACATTCACAAGCTCACCCGTGCTAAAATTTCATAAGACAGGATGAATGAACTGAGAGCATGAGGAAAAAAGATTCAGGCCTTCTGCACATGATCTGTGAATCAGAGAGAATTTGGATGAAGTATTCAGAGAAGGGGTCAGGTGTCTGGTTTTAATGTACAATGTTTATAATGCTCATAGGGTCAAAAATAATCAAGGGGAAAATCAATAAAAAGTGTCTCCTGGTACTCTATATTCACATATCCCTCCAGTAAAACATAAATCCCTTAAGGCATTAACATTTTTTAGAGTAGGGACTGCTTCATTTTTGTCTTTATATGCCTAAAGTCTTTCATATAGTAAGTGCTTAATAGATATTTATTGAATTCAACTTGAAAAACCTCCTCCTCCCCTTTGCTCTCCACACATTATAGTCCTTACTGGGCCAAGTCTTTGGGCAGTTCTGTAACAAATTCAGCCAGTCAAGAGAAAGAAATAATAATGTATTCAACTCAAAGGCACCATGGCCAATAAAACAATATTATCATTAAACCCCAAAACACAGTATCTAAGTTCCTAAAGGAAGAGATAACAAAACCACAAGATATAGACAATGACACAGTAATCATAGCTGTCTTAGACGATCCTTTCTCAGAGTCTGATAAATCTAACAGAAAGATTAAAAAAGGTGGGGTGGCAGCTAGGTGGCGCAGTGAGTAGAGCGCCGGCCCTGAAGTCAGAAGGACCTGAGTTAGGATCTGGTCTCAGACACTTAACATATAGACAAAAAAAGCCTAGCCGTGTGACCTTGGGCAAGTTACTTAACCCCAATTGCCCTCCAAAAAAGCAAACAAAAAAATAAAAAAAATACTGAATTGAACCCATCAGAAGTTAGTTTTTAGGAGCAGCTAGGTGGTACAGTGAATACAGCACCCGCCCTAGAATCAGGGGGACCTGAGTTCAAATACGGCCTCAGACACTTAACACTTATTAGACATGTGACCTTGGGCAAGTTGCTTAACCCCAATTGCCCTGCATTCCCCTCTGCAAAAAAAAAAAGTTCATTTTTAAGACTTTATTACCTCTTATGAACGGGAATATTAAAGGAAACATTTCTCCACATCATTGCACCATTACAAAAATAGTCTATAGTCTAGGAGGAGGAAAAAGTCTGAATAAATGTAAAAACAAAAATATTAAGCATCCCTTATTGACCATAGCACAATAAAAATAGTAATTAATACCGGCAGAATAAACTAAACATCTCAATAAAAACTAAGCTTTAATATAATGAATAAGTAAATCAAAGAACAACAAATAGTCTCTATATAAACCAATATACAGCAGTACTTTTTGTGATAGCAAAGAATTAGAAACAAAGTAAATGCCATCTCTTGGGGAACAGTTAAACAGTATGTGGTACGTGAATGTAATGGAATGTTACTGTGCAGTAAGAAATTGTATATGTAATGAATAAAAGAAGGCAGCAGAATGGATGGAGTGTGGGGCCTGAAGTTAGGAGCACATGTGTTCAAATCCAATCACTTAACCTGTTTCCCTCAGGATTCCCATCTGTAAAATAGGGATAACAGCAGCACCTACCACATTGCTGTGAAGATCAAATGAGATAATTACAAAGTGCTCATTACAGTGCCTGGCACATAGGACGTGCTGTTATTATCACTACATGAACTGATGCACAATGACTACAAGAACGTGAATGAAAAAGACAACCACACACAAAAATCAAAAGTAAATGTAGGGGCGGCTAGGTGGCGCAGTGAATAGAGCGCTGGCCCTGGAATCAGAAGGACCTGAGTTCGGATCCGGCCTCCGACACTTAATCCGCACAAACAAAAACCTAGCCCTGTAACCTTGGGCAAGTTACTTAACCCCAATTGCCCTAAAAGGGGCGGCTAGGTGGCGCAGTGAGTAAGAGTGCCGGCCTTGGAGTTGGGATGACCCGAGATCAGATCCAGCCTCTAATGACTAGCCGTGTAACCTTGAGCAAGTTGCTTAACCCCAATTGCTTCTAAAAAAAAAAAATAAATAAAAAAAATAAATGTAGCAAATTCTGAAGATCAAGCATGACACAAAAGAAGAGATAGGAGAGGACCCTGACAACTACACCCCTTCATGGAGGTGAGAAGGTCCACAGAAGGTCCACATGCTTTCAGATTTTTTCAGTATATTGAGCAGTCACACTGATTTTACCCCCCTCTTTTTTTTTTCTTTAAAAAATACTCTTTTTTACATGGGATGGCTCTATGGAAACCATCCTAAAGTGGAAGATACTGGGGAAAACAATTATGATATAAAACAAAAGAAATCAACAAACATTTTAAAAAGAAAAAATAAAACAATAAGTAAATAAATATGTTAAAGAACTTTACAACAGTAAGATAAAATATCCAAATCTATGGAATACAAAGCAAAACTGCATTAAAAATTACATAAGTAGAGAGCGCAGGAGCCGAGCCGAGCCGAGCCCAGGTCCGCGTGAGCCGAGGTTTTAGCTCCAGGGCGGCAGGGCCAGCAGCTGGCTGGAGGAACCCCAGAACACCAGGAGCTGTGGCAACTCCAGAATTATCAACATAGACTTGCCTAGGACAAAGTAAGAGGTTAGTGTCCTATGGACTTTGGGACCTGTATTTGGGGAATGCGTCAGCTCCCTCCCCTGGGGACTAGAAGCCACTGAGGAGACACGCCACTTTGTAGTTTTCAGAGGCAGCTCTGGCTCCCAGCCTACAAATCGTGGGGAGATCCAGCGATCAGTCTTGGGGGGTAATCGCTCTTGCTTTAACCTCCCTGGATCTGGATTGTGATCTAGGGTGGAAGTTGTGGGTGGGTTTCCAGCTTGCCAGAAACGGAAGTTGCCCCCACACGTTCGGGACGAAAATTCCTCTAGCTGGCCTTAAAGCCATAGTGTGGCAACAAGCCCAAAAGTCAAGCAATTAAGTGGCAACATGCCAAGGCAAAGGAAACAGAAAAATGCAACCCTCGACTCCTATTTTGGGGGCATAGAGCCGGAAAAGGACTGTGAGGTCAGAAGTCCTGCTCCAAAAGCCCCAGGGGAAAACATGAACGGGTTGCAGGCCATAGAGGACCTTAAGAAGGACTTTAAAAATCAAATAAGAGAAGTGGAGGAAAAATTAGAAAGAGAAATGAGAAGGATGCAGGAAAAGTATGAAAAATTACATAAGTAAAATATATTAATATAATGTGAAAAAAAAAGATTAATGAACTGAGGTTTATCACTTCAAGGCAGGAGGGGAGAAAGCTCTAACCTCTCATATCCAAGAGGTGGATTCCTTCAGTGAGGTACTTTACTTATGGTGATCAATAAGCCTTCCCAGATTCTTGTTGCTGTGTCTTATACAAATGAGTAGCTGAGAATAAACGTGTCATGATTGAAAATGATTTAATTTTTTCAAAGGTATAGAGGCAGTCTGTGTCCTAAAGTTCATGCTGGAACTTTCTGGAGCCAAAGCCAGCTCTCTTTTCATTACGCCATGCCACTTCTATAAATGTGCATCTATATGTATATACATATACATGTGTATATACACATTTATATGTGCAGTAATGTGTATGCACATATATATACATTTATATACTATATAATGTATGCATACTGTGTGTGTCTATGTGCTCTTATGTTAATGTTCCTCTTCCTACTTAGTCTTTGCTGCTTACCAAAACTTGTGCTTGTTCACATACAATTACAATTTGATGCGCTTTGGGGACTTCCAAAAAGAATCAGTGACTATTCTTCCCCTCCTTATGTCTCAGCTATGAGAAGATGTGTCTCCTTTCTCTCTATAGATTTCCCCAATATTTGCCTGCCACCAGCATATCCTGACAGACAAGGATTTTAGCAAGCCTAAATATGTATGCGTGTATATGTATATACACACACATATATATGTAAATACATATACATATACATATATGTGTGATGAGAGAGAGAGAGAGATCCATTGGAGAGGAAGAAGCCAACAGGTCATGTTGCCAGCTGCCAAGAGAGACTCAACCTCTACTGTTGAGCTCAGCCCTCTCCCAAAGGGAGAAGAAATAGTCCACCAGCTTAGCAGAAATATGAGCTTTGATCTAATTCCTCTTTAACAGGCAAGGGAAGGGAAATGCCAGGTTCCCTCCAGCTGCTCAAGAGTTTCCCCATGCATAGTCTATCAGTTCTCTGCCAGCAAGGAAAGTGGAGAAGCCTAAAGCCATTTCTCAGCCGACAATTCCCATGTCTGAAACTGAAGTTCATAGGGTTGAGGAGGCAGGGAAAGGCAAGCCAGCACCCAGACATCAGATACCCTCATCAACCCTGTCTGCTTTCCTCCCATATGGTGGGAAACAATAACGGCTGTTCATTCAGTTTCTGGCTCCCTTCTCCCAGAAGCCTCAAAAACACAGTCCCAGAAAGTGAACTTCAAAACACGTCACCAAGTGGAAATCTCTGGGATAGTGTATGTTTAAATCTCTCATCTCCATGACAATACTCTATGGACAGGGGGCCTGAGAAATCTGAGATGAAAGAGGAAGAAGAAAAGATTCAACAAAGCAATCCCCACATGACATTTAAAAAATAATTCAGCAAATACTCCACTATTTAACCATTCTTATCTGGGTTGGACAAGCAAAGGTTTAAAAAGTAAATGAATAGATAGACAGATAGATAGATAGATAGATAGATAGATAGATAGATAGATAGACAGATAGATAAAAGAATGTAAAAGTAAAATACAATGAAGTAATCAAGAACCTGGACTAGGACAGGGAGAGGGAACAGAAGAACTTC
The DNA here is from genome assembly GCA_011680675.1 of Gymnobelideus leadbeateri. NCBI lineage: Eukaryota > Metazoa > Chordata > Mammalia > Diprotodontia > Petauridae > Gymnobelideus > Gymnobelideus leadbeateri. The sequence goes on along the minus strand of WOXC01011117.1, from coordinate 18,881 downwards.
AGACAGAGAGTAAAGGAAGGAGTGGTTTCAAGTCAAGATGGAGAAGAGAAGAAATATTTTAATAATATTTGGAATAAAAATGTAATTATATAACTATATAAGCCCAAAAGCCATTTTCCAGTAGATAATTAGTTATAGGATATGAACAAACAGTTCTTAAAAGAATTGCAAACCATTAACAACCATAAGAAAAATTGTATCATATAAATAAAAAGAAAAGAAATGCAAATTAAAACAATTGTGAAGTTTTTAACCTCACAACCAGGAAATTTACAAAGATGACAAAAAAGATAGAAATGATCAATTGTGGAGGGAGCTTTAGAAAGGCAGTACATTAAGAATCTGTTCCTGGAGTTATAGATTAGTCCAACTATTGTGGAAAGTATTTTGGAATTATGCTGTGATTAAATGTCCATAGCCTTTGATGTAGCCAGCCTACTATGAGGTATACATGCCAAAGAGGTTAAAGATAAAATAGTCCCATGTACACCAGAATATTTATGACAGTATTTTTCTGTTAGAAAAAAAAATGAAAATGAGGCAGATGCCCATCAATTTGGGGGCACATCAATGTAAATGAAGATTGCTGTGCTTTAAGAAATGATGCCCAAAAAAAGTACAGAGAAGCATAGTAGTAAGAATGGACTGATGCAAAATGAAATAACCAAAAAACAATATACATAATTTCCATAATATAAAGGGAAAGAACAACAAAAACAACAAAAATCAAAACCACAATGGGAAGACCACTTGCTCTAAAGTCAGAGGACTTGCATTCAAATCCCACCTCTGAGGCTTTCTGCAAGTTACTATACCTTAAGTGACTCCATTTCTTGAACAGGAAAATGAGAGAGTTGGATTAGGTGAACTGTGCAGTCCCTTCCACTTCTTGATCTACTATCCAGTGAAATTATAATGAGTAAGTGTGACCCCAAAGGAAAATAGGAGAATGTTGTTCCCTCCTAATTTTGGTTTATAGTAATAACTGTTAAATCACTTGTTACTCTGACTGTGGATCCTTGGTATTTAAATTCTTTCTCTCTGACTGCTTGCAATACTTTTTCTTTTATGCAGAAAATGTGGATTTTGGTTATGATATTTCTAGGAATATTCATTTTGGAATTTTCTTCAGAAGGTGATAATGGATTTTCTGTTTCTGCTTTGCTCTCTGGTCCTAAGAGATCTTGGAAGTTTTCTTTTAAGACTTCTTCAAATATTGTGTGTATGTTCTTTTTCTGTTCATGGCTTTCAAGCAGTCAAATATTATCTATCCTTGGTCTATTTTCTAGGTTAGTTGTTTTTCTGAAGAGAGATTACATTTTCATCCATTTTTTCAGTCATTTGACTTTGTTTTGATATTACTTGTTGTCTCATGGAGTCACTGGCTTCTATTTGGCCCATTCTAATTTTCAAAAAAGTTATTGTTCAGATTGTACCTTTTGGGCCAAGCTGTTAATTCCCTTTCTAATTCACCCCTCCTTAGTTCTCATTTCTTTTCCAATTTTTCCTCTAACATTCTCATTTCATTTACAAAAACTTTTAAACTCTTGCTTCATCTCTTCCAGAAATTCTAGTTGAATTTGTGCCCAAACTGTGTTTTTATTTGAGGCTTGGCTTGTGGATGTTTTACAATTATTTTTTTCTTCTGGGTTTATGTCTTGAGCACCATAGCTGTCATCATAATAGCTTTTTATAGTAGGATTCTTTTTTTGTTATTTGCTTACTCTTCCAGACTATTTTCTGATTTCAAATTTTATGCCAGGGCCAGTCTATGGGCAGCACTTCTGGAGGGAAGGTCTTTTGTTGATTGCTTGTGGCAATGAGTTGAGTTATATACCAGGCTCTCAGGGACAGCTCAGCCTGGGAATCTACAAGCTTTCAATGCTTCCAAAAGTGGTCTGAACCAGGGCAAAACCTATTCAGTAATGCCCTGGTCTGAGTTCTAGAAGTTCCTGACCTGAGTGAGCAACAAGCAGTAGGCTATTGCTGGACTCAATCACTATGAGCCAGCTGAAAAACTCTTGCTTGTTCAGAATGACAGTTTCCCTTTGGTGTGGGCTTCCTGCCCTACTTACACTTCTGTAGGTTTTAGATTAGGCTAGAAATTGAAACTGAGGTGCTGCTCTGTTCCTGGAGTTTGAGCCACATAGTAGCTAAATGCTTCCAATTTGCTTCTTGCTCAATACACAGGCTATGGCCAACACTGCTCCTTCTTAGAATACCTTTCCTACATGCAGGTCACCTCCTCAATCCACTCTTGATATGTGACCTGGAACAAGGTAGTGAGCAACTCTACCCTGGACTCAATGTATACTTGTGGCAGAGTATGTCACAGAGTTTTAGGGGATGTTTCATGCAAACTATTCTTTTTATTCCACCTTACTAAATACTCTCTTTTTAAAAGCTAATCAAGTACGGCTAACTAGTTTATATTAATTTAAAATCATTAGAAGGGAAATAAACTGATGGGGATTCATGAACTATAATGATTAATAAGATAGCATTAGAAAGAGACACCACCCCCCCAGCCCCTAAAGATTAACCATGGAACCCTGGAGGGAATGGTGTAGACACCCAAGTTCTTGAGACCCAACCTGCCATTGCTACTGGAGGTTAGGAGAACAGCTCCAGAGCATATGTTATATTACACTAGAATTTCCTCACATTGGGGGATAGACATGTATGTGACTTAAAAGATATGTTATAAGTTGTAGTATATGAAAGCAATGGAATACTATTGTACTATAAGAAATTATGAGCAGGGGGATTTCAGAAAAACCTGGAAAGACTTACATGAACTGATGCTGAGTAAAGGGAACAGAAGCAAGAGAATATTGTACACAGTAACAGCAACATTGTGTGATGATCAACTATGATACAATTAGCTCTTCTTAGCAATACAATGATCCAAGACAACTTCAAAGGTCTCATGATGGAAAATGCTACCCACATCCAGAGAAAGAACTATGGAGACTGAATAGAGAGTGAAACACACTATTTTCACTTTTGGAGGGGGTAGAGGAGAGCGGGGTTCATATTTTTACCCTTTTGCTCTGTTAATTCTTTTGCAACATAACAGGTGGAAATATGTTTACCATGACTGCATATGTATAACCTATATCAGATTGCTTGCCATCTTGGGGAGGGAAAGGAAAGGGAAGGAGGGAGAAATTTGGAACTTAAAAATCTTATTTAAAAAATGAATGTTGAAAACTATTTTTACATGTAAATGGAAAAAATAAAATACAATTTACAAAAAAAAATACATGTTATAATATATAGATTTTAGCCTAAACATCTGTAGAGTGCCTTTTTCTGTATTCAGTTTATAGAAGCAGCTTTGTACTGGGGAAAGTACTGACTTTAGAACCAATAAGCCTTATTTCAAATGCTGCCTCTGGTGATTATTATTTGTAAGACCTTCATAAGTCAGCAAACCTTCCTGAGCCTTAACTTCCTCAGGGGGTAGAATTCAAAGGTCCCTAAAGTCTCTTCTAGCCCCACCTCTCTGATCCTGTAAACTGAAAATACAGGTTTAACAAACAAAAGCCACAAATAGCTTCTCTGCCTCAGCTGGAAAGCAGGCAGAGGAGGCTTAAGCAAGGACACTAGGAACTCTTGGGCAAAAGGCTGACAATATTCTTCTGTCAATTTGAGGATTTCTGGGGTTTCATTCAGCAGGTAGTTTCCCCTCTAGGAAGAAGAAGCTTCATGTATTCGTGCATAGTGGGTTGTAGGGTGGGTTATTAGCTAACCTTGTAAACATGCACACTATCGATGGAGTTGATTTCATCTAATTATGCCTCAGCTACAGGTCCCCAGGCTGCAGAGGTAAGGCTTAACCATTCTCCAAAATGTGCAGGATTAATTTTTACATTCACAAAGGAAAGTGTCTCTTGCAAGAAAAATTATTATTGCAAAATTATGAACCTGTTTTTATTTGTACAGGGGGATGGATTAAGACAGCCATAAATTAATTGGCCCCAAAGTCCTTTCATGACAAAAACTTTCCATTCCAATCCTGCCAGAGTTGTAATAGTTACTCAACTCTTTCGCTCCATTCACTTCTCACCAAGCAGAAACCTATGGACTTGGTGAGGATAAGAAATACCTTCAGTATATTACTCCACCCATACATAAACAAGCCCTTTGTTTTCCCAACTCCGAACCTTTATTTACACTATTCCTTACACTAAGAATGTTCCCTCTCCCCTCTTTACTTGTTAAAGAACTTTAGGATTAAAATGCCCTCTCTTCCATGAAGCTTTCCCTTAAATCACATATTCTAAGCCTCATTTATCTCATCTGGGGAGATTGGACTACATGATTTCTGAATTCCTTTCTAGCTATTAAAACTTTGGTGATTCTAAGATTATGAAGCATTGTTCTTTTTCTATTGTGTCCATCCAGCTGGGTTTATCAGATTAAGATTCTGAGTTTGTGGATAAGAGAGAAAAAGATAATGATATAACAAAGCTACATTTATAGACCAACCATTTGTCATCTACATAGATCCCAAGCAATTTCACATGTGCTAGCAAATAATTAAACAAACTATCTACAGAAATAGCTTTGTACATGTACCCATTTTATTCTATAACAGGAAAAATAACCATGGGGTAGCTTAATTACTCAAGCATAATAAACTAGCGATTCAAAATTAGAAGAAAATATAGAAATGCAGATTCCAACAGCTTCCCCAGGAGCCAGTCCCAAGAGAAGTTTGAATATGAAAGTTCTGTTCACAGCCAGTCCAAAGGGAAGTGTGCCATCTGCTGGCTCGTGAAGTTGTATCATATAACTACAGTATTAGTCTCAATAAGGTTGACACTAAACTATTTCTCTACAAATGGTAACTTAAAAGTTAGCATACCATATACTTGATGAAAGTTCTATACTGGTAAGCTTTGAATTGAAGTAAAGTACCAATTATTGTATTCAGTGTATGTAATATAGCAGCCAAGAAAATGGATGCAACCATAGACTGAATTGAGAAATAGTATATAACTTCTGACAGGTATAGATTTTTTCTGTATGTATAGCTGTGTGGTAACAAGGTATCCACGGCTGTCTATGCCCTCCTCTGAATTTTCTTCTGCCCCCTTTTGTGTATTTTTAATACAGAGACACAGCAGCTGGGAACAGGACGGGCAGCTGTGCTCAGTCCTGGTCAGATCACATCTGGAACATTTTATTCAATTCTGGGTGCCCATTTTTAAAATGACATTGATAATAGCTAACATTTATATAGTGCTTACTCACCACTTTCCAATTATTATCTCATTTGACCCTCAAAACAATTCTGAGTGGTATCTCTATTTTATAAATGAGGAAACTGAGGCAAAAAGAGGTTAAGTGACTTGACCAGTGTCTCAAAGCTAAAATGTCTGAAGACAGGTTTAAACTCGAGTGTCTAGACCTAGTACTCTATGCACTTTGCCATCTAGCTGCCGTATAATCATCTAGAAAGCTTCCAGAGAAGGATATCCAGGATAGTGAAGGACCTTGAATTCATGCCACATGATGACCACCTGGAGGAATGGAGAATGTTTAACCTAGAAAATAGAAGACTGGGGAGTAGGAGATTCAAATATTTGAGGGAGTGGCATATAGAAGGAAGACTAGACTTATTTTCAGGGAGCCCAGAGAGCAGAACCAGTAATAATGGGTAAAAGGTACAAAGAGACAAATTTAGGCTTTCTATAAAGAAAGAAATTCTAGATATTAAAGTTTTGAGAGGCACAATATATCTAAAGTCATTAGCCAAGTCAGAAAAGTTTCATGTCCTCATATACAAACTGGTTGTTTGACCACAGGCAAGTCACAAAATTTCTCTGTTCCCCCCAAAAGCTCTAAGATTGTAAAATGCTGAGTGTGCACTGATGTGCATTGGAAGAAGGAGTTTTCTCACCAGGGGGCTCCCTATACCAATAAAATCACAGGTCCAGACACCCTCCTTTCTGCCTTCCCCCCCCAAAAAAGTAAAGCTAAGGAAAAATGTTGTGAGTTGCCCCTCACTTCATGCTTTTAAGCAAAGGCTGGATGACCACTATAGTGGCTATGTAGTGGGAGGGAATCTTTTCAGGTATGGGTTGGACCAAGTGGCTTCTGAAGTTCCTTCCAACTCTTAAATTCTATGATTCTGTAAATTGAAACCAGGAGCCTAGATTACAGAAAACGAGGAGTAAAAAGTAAACATAGTATATGGTAACTATTCAGCATATCACCAGATTGATCAAATCATTCAATTTACAAGAATCTATTAAATGCCTACAATTTGCCAGGCCCTGTGTTGGGTGGTAAGGATTCAAAAACAACAGTGAAACAGTCCTTGTTATCCAGAATCTTCAGGTGTTATTTACTTCATTATTTCAGGCATAGATATTTCTTCCACCAGTGCAAATCAGAATGCCTTCTCTGCCTTAATGGCTCAAAGAATTCATCCCCTGGTCACCAACACTCTGAAGATGAACCACTCTTATTTTGGCTAGGCTTGATCCTTGGATGGCAGATACAAAGTCCTTCCCATTTTTTATACTAACTAAAACTGATTCAAATGTATTTCTTCCTCAAGAGAATGGCCTGATTATCCTTACCTTTTTTTTTTCTACTTTTAAGTTGGGCTTCAGTTGATTACAAAACATTGTCTCATTCCATGTGATGAACTTTTTTTTTTGATGGAGTGAGGAAGAGTTGGCAAAGGAGAATAAATCTTGAACCTTGATTGTCCAAGGTCTTTCAAACGTATAAATTGTTTAGATTCCACCACCACCACCCTTACTTCTTTAAATCTTTACAAAACTTTTTTAGATTGGTCAGGAATGATTTCCCTTGCAAAAATGATGAATGAAATGGAATTCAAAGCTTTTTCTCATTCTCAGTTTCCTGGAGCCTAAGGCTCAGGGAAGGCTTCTCACCGGAAGACTGCAGATTTCAATCAAGTCCTCTGTAAACAATCTTTATGAAGCTGCCTCAGACTTAAATGATTTCTGCCAGGGTGATCTGTGGGTGGCTACCATGGGCCTCCATATAATCAAAGAAGGGTTGCCATTCCATGAAACCCACAAAAAAGAATGTCCTAACCCCATCAAAGGAGTGAATAAGTGAAGATTTGACATAATTCTTCTGAAAGTCTGCCAATCCCTGCATTAGTTCATATAACCTCAAATCTAGACTAATAGGGTTTATGACAAGTAAGACTGTCTCAAGATCTCCATCACCTGCAATGTTGTATGTCAAATGTAAAGTTACAGTCATCGGCAATGTTGCACTTAGGACCTAGGATCACAGTCATCTACAATATTAAGTATGAGGGTGACCATGTGGTGGGGGAAGGAAAGGAAGCTTGGGAAAATATCAGGTCCTAAGAAATATTCCTCATATGTAACTTGGTTGTAGTAATTACCAAAAGTCAAAAGCAGTATGTCAGTTATATTTGAGAGGAAAACATATCTCCAGCTGTGAGAGCTAATCGATTTCTCTGACTGGCTTTTGAAAGAGTTGGTGCTGTCTCTGGTTGCTTTTGTCCATTTGTATCACCAGCAAAGATGGCAGGGGGAGGTGGGGGGAAGGTTATATTGCTTTAAGCAATTAACTATCTTCTCATAATTAACCACTTGCTTCAACATGAAATGTATTTAATCTACAATACTGAGCATTTCTAAAAGGCACTCAAAAGATTTTCTAACCTTTCTAGTGCTGGTGAAAGATAAGCATAGAAAAATTACAATACTCACTAATCTGTATAGCATATTAAGCCCTTTTGAATTAAAAGGAGCATTTTGTAACAGAAAGAGTAGTAAACTGATATCAGTCAAGTCAGTAGGCATTTATTAAGCACCTACTATGTTCCAGGCACTGTGTTAGGTGCTGGAGATACAAAGAAGGGCAAAAGACAGCTCCTGCTCCCAAGGAGCTCACAGTCTGATGGAGAGGGTAATATGTAAAACAATTATATACAAACAAAATATATACAGAATAAATTGAAGATAATCAACTGGGGGAAAGCAACTACTTGAAATAATGGGTACAAGGAAAGATATCTTGTAGAAGGTGGGATTTTGGCTGGGACTTGAAGGAAGTCAGGGAAGTCAGGATTATTGGGTCTAATTCTGGGCACCATATTTTAGAAGGGACAGTAGAAAGTCACAACATATTCAAAGAAGAATAAAAAAATAATGAGCAGACCCCAAACCATCAGTTACGGGAACCAGATGAAAAAACTAGGGAATGATTAGCCCCAAGAAAATACTTAGGTATTTCTGGAATCACAGAATTTGAGATTTGAAGGGGCCTCATTAAAAGGACTCATACATTCAAAAATACTTATAACAGGTCTTTTAATAGCATCCCAACATTGAAAACACGATATGTACCTATTAGGAGATGACTAAACAAATCATGGCATACAAATATAAAGGAATACTATTGTTGGACAGTTCCAGAGGAAACTGAGAAAACTCATTATGGAATGATGCAGAGAGAAGTGAACAGAAGTGAACAGAAAACTTATACAATGATAACAATATTTTTTTAAACTTTGGAAGGGAGCTAAGTGACCATCTACTCTGACTTATAGAAAAAAGGAATCCATACCAGGACATACTCAACAGGTGCTTATCCAGCCTCTTCCAGAGAGCCTCACACATTCCATTTTGAGATAGCTTGAATAGTCAAGAAATTTTTCTTGCCATCGAGCCCAAATATCTTCTTTGCAATGTCCAAACATTCTCCAAGTTCTACTTTCTAGAACACATCTAATCCCTTCTCCATATAACAGTCCTTAAGATACTTGAAGAGAGCTAGCATTGTCTACAGGCTAAACTTTCCAGGTCTTCTGACTACTTATCTGCCATAGACTCAAGACCCTTCCCCCAGGTGGTCAATCTCAAACTTATCAATATTTTTCATAAACTGAGGTAGTCAGAACTGAACGCTCCACATGAGGCCAGACAAGGACAGGGTATAGTGGAACTTTTGTTGTTGTTGCTTAATCATTTCAATCATGTCCAATTCCTTATGGCTCCCTTTGGAATTTTCTTGGCAAAGATACTTGAGTGGTTTGCCATTTCCTTCTCCAGTTCATTTTACAGATGAGGAACTGAGGCAAACAATGTTCAACAACTTGCCCAGAGTCCCACATCTATTAAGTGTCTGAAGCTGTGTTTTAATTCGGGTTGTCCCAGCGCTCTATCCACTCCACCACCCAGCTATCCCAGGGGAACCATCACCTCACTATTCCTGGAACCTATGTCTCTCTTAATGCAGCCCATATGTCTTTATCCAAATATTTGATATAAATGACAGCATAAAGCCTAGCACAGATATTCCACTGGAGACTTCTCACCTCAGTAACATGAACTATAAACAACTATCCATCCAGTCAGAAAGTACTGAACCCATCTTACTGCATTATCATCTAATTCATATCTCCTCATCTTCTCCCACAAGAATAATATGAGATAGGGTGGCTAGGTGGCACAGTGAATAGAGCACTGGCCCTGGAGTCAGGAGGACCTAAGTTCAAATCTGGCCTCAGACACTTGACACACTTACTAGCCGTGTGACTTTGAGCAAGTCACTTAACCTCAATTGCCCTCCAAAAAGAAAAAAAAACAATATGAGATGTTATATCAAAAACTTATTAAAATTTAGGGGACTATATCAACATTTTCCTCAACTACTAGTTTAGTATTCCTGTCCAAAAAGGAAATGAGGTTAGATTGGTGTGACCTAGTCTCGATGAAGCTAATCACTGCTTCTCTTTTTAGATATTTGCCAACCATTTCTTTAATTATCTGTTCCAGGATTTTCCCAGGAATCAAAGCTCACTGGCCTATAGTTTGTAGAGTCTGTTCTCTCCTCTTTTTGACAATCGCGTTAACATTTGTCCTTTTCCAATTTCATGATTTCTTTCCTTTGTCTTATGGTCTTTCAATTATCATGGAAAGTGAATGAGAGAATGATGTTCATATGAGTCAAATGGCTCAAATTCATTGTAGGGTGCTATCTGATTATCCCCTTACTTACCTGGGCATCAACCCCGATTAGACACCTGTGTCCTAACATGTCTAATGTAATGGTCATTCTCCTTTGCAGAGAAAACTGAAACAAAGTAAGAACAGAGTAATTCTTCCTTCTCTTTGTTGTCTGTCCTCATCATCCTAGCACAAGCAAAGATCCTATGTGTTCTCTGACTCCCCTTTTTCTCCTAATATGTTCTTAAAATGCTCTCTTTTTGAACCTGAGTTTCCCTCTTCATCCAGTTGCTGAGGCAACTTATGCGCCTGTTCCCACTACAGTATAAGATTTTTACCTTCTCTGTTTCCATCCTAGGGAGCAGCTAGGTGATGTGGTGGATAGAACACTAGGCCTGGAATAAGGAAGACCTGAATTCAAATTCTGCCTCAGACACTTACTAGCTGGGGGACCCTGGGCAGGTCACTTAATCCTGCTTGCCTCAGTTTCTTTATCTGTAAAATGAAGTAGAGAAGGAAATGGCAAACCACTCCAGTACCTTTGCAAAGAAAGCCCCAAATGGGTTCTTGAAATGACTGAACAACAAATTCCAACTCACCTCTCCTAGGCATTCTGGTGGTCCTTAGCATCCATGGGTTCAACATTTGGGTGTCAGACTCGATGTGGATACCTGATCAGCATTAGTGCACTACAGTTTAGAATACCCAGGCTCAAGAGATTTACCAGCTTCAGGCTCCCCCAAAACAAGAAATACAGGAATATACCATAATGCTGGCAATTAGGGTTAAGTGACTTGTCCAAGGTCACACAGATAGTGTGTCAAGTTTCTAAGGCCACATTTGAATTCAGGTCCTCCTGACTCCAGGGAAGCTGTTCTATTCACTGCACCACCTAGCTGCCCCTCTCAATATATTTTTTAAAACTTTTTTTGTAAACTGAGTATATCTTTGCCCCTAATTCAGCTCCTCCTACCAAATATCCCATTTCTATTGGGAGCATTAACATTCTCTCAGTAAATCTTGAAATATTAATCACTTCAAACCCAAAAGACTAATGATGAAGCATACTATCTGCCTCCAGAGAAAAAACTGATATTGATTGAACATAGGCTGAAGCATGCTATTTTTCACATTCTTTCTTTAATTTTTTTCTTTTATTCAAATTTTCTTATACAAAATGACTAATATGGAAATGTTTTACATTATGGCACATGTATAACCTATATCTGATTGCTTACTGTCTCAGGGAGGAGGGAGAGAAGGGAAAATACAGAATTTGGAATTCAAAACTTTAAATAAAAATGTTTAAAAATTAAAAAAAAACTTTTTTGTTGTCTTTAGTTTCCTATTCCAGCCTCAACGCTTTCTGAGCCTTAGCATTCCTGACACTATTTTTATAGGCCTATGCCATGATTTTATAATCACCTTCTATTCCCTGGCCTTGATTTTCTCTTTCACACATTTCTTTTTAAAATCTAAGTTGGTTGGTGAGTTTTTGATGCTTCTACATCAGTCTCTTCAGACAAACTGCAGCTTTCCTCTTTAGTGGAATTTCCTTCCCTTTGTTCCTTCAGAATGTCATTATTGAGCACCTCTTCTCTCCTGGGACGACTCCCCCTAAAACATTTTGCCTGTTTTATGCTATATATCTTTACTTTACTGAACCAGGAATGGGGAACCTGTGACCTCAAGGCCACAAATGGTCTTCTGACTGAATCTAAACTTGACAGAGCTTTTTTTGCTCTGTCAAGTTTAGATTCAGTCAAAGAACCACACTTGAGGACCTAGAGGGCCACATGTGGCCTCGGGGCCACAAGTGCCCCATCCTTGCCTGAGAGGTCTGAACCCTTTGAAATTTGCTTTTTCAATATCTATGATGCATTTTAAATTAGGATCAGATATCCTTTCTGTATCACAAACTCTGGGAGCCCTAATTTCCACCCCAGAAATCCATTCATCTGTGTAGATGAGAATCAAAGCCAGAAGAGAATTTCCCCTTGTTTGATCCTCTACCTTTTGAAGAATGGAATTCTCATTTTTAAGAAGAGGTTATTAGCTGCTCTGCTTTTGGCAGGGAGAACTCCAGAATATGACTGAGTAATTGAAGCCTCCCATCACTACTATATCATACCTCTATGACAGGTTTGTGATCTGTTTCCCAAACTCCTCATCTATTTCCTGAGTAGAACCCCCCTCCCATAGGACCCAGCCCAGTTTTCCTCTTTATTAGCATTACTTCATGCTCTATACTTTTCTGGAACCTCTTTCCTAAACAAAATTTACCAGTTCTGTGTCTTATTTCCTCAAAGACCTAATTAATAACTAGCTAGCTAATCTTACAAACAAATTCGTGCTAAGGTGTTAATGCTTCTGACCCAACTTCAGTAGGACATGAAATTCCACTCAGTCCTCATGACATCCTAAAGACCTCCAGACCTTGCCCTAGACTCTGCAGCTCCCTGGCACTACATCTGACCTATCTATATAGGATGCAAGGACCCCCAGGCCTTTCCATCCATCCTGCCTGCCACAACATACCCTTAGTACTTCCAGGCTTTTCCACTTGCCTTGCAGCTGAACTTTATTTTATGTACTGTCTCCTCCGATTAGAATGTGAGCTTCTGGATCAAAGACAGTTCATTTTTAAAACTGTGAACCCCCAGCTTTTCTCAGAGTGCTTGGCAAAATAGTAAGCCCTTAATAAATGTTTTTTATTCATTTATTCATAGTACTGGTGAGTTTGTGTTAAACTAGAACAAAGAATCTTTTTTTCTACTAAGCCTTTCCTAAAGCAACATAATCATATTGTGCCCTTATTTTTTTGTCTACCTCCTTCAAGAATTTTTTTTCTTCAAGAATTTCAAAGAATTATAATGTAGTTATAATTATTCCTTGGGCAACAGAGTTCTTCCAGAAAATGAAATTTTACTTTTAGGCCTGATTGAATGTTCCCACTTTCTCAATGCCATTCAAAGAGATATACCCTTTCAGCCACTCTCTCAGAATCACTCAAAGCTCCTAAGACACTCTTGCCTAAATCCAGAACCCTTAGCTTCCAGCAACAGGATAGGGGGTGGGAATGATCAGCTTTGTCTCATAGATATCCTTGACTTTGGCCACTTCTAAAAGTATGAAGTAGTTCCATCAAAGGTAGGTTCTAAGGATTTAAGAGTTTTGGAAAGAGATGGGCATGGTGATGGGGGAAGAACTGGGGGACCAGCCTTGTTGAAGATCCCTACCCAAGTTAGGAGTCAGAGTGCCTTCCCTCTATTATCTCCAATCTATTCTTAGTTTGTCTGCATATGGTTGTTTGCATGTGATTTCCCACATTAGACTATGAAATCCTCACAAAGACTGTGTTTTGCCTTTCTTTGCATACCCATTACTTAATATAGGAGGTGCTTAATGAATAGGTATTGACTGACTAACTTATGGAAAGTCACTTCCATAAATAAGTGAGTAGCTATAAACTTTTAAAACCTAGAAAGGATCCAAACCCTAGAATTTTAAAAGGGAGGAATATAGGTCTCCAAAAGTATAATTCCCTCCAAAAAGTACCCCTTCAATGCTTCATCAAGGCACATTAGTGTGCTCTAAAAGGTCCTAGCAGTGGAATAGAAGCTCTGGCAGGTTCTATAATGCTGAACCAAGTCTGCCATATACATGAGGACTAACCTAGCTAAGGATGGAGAGACTCATCACTCATAGGAAAGCTATTTGGTGATAAATTCTTTGACCATGGTAACCAAGGAAACAAAGAAAATACACAATCATTTTAATCCTGTGAAGGCCCATTCCACTTCTATAACGATACTGGTAGAGTGACTAGAAAGGGGAAAAAGAATACTAATAATCATAAAATATTTAGACCATCTCCAAGAAACTTTAACTTCGTTCTTGGTGCTCTAAACATGATTCTTGTCCAATGGCTAACAAATGAACAAATGACTAGAGGAAGTAAATCCTATATATTTTGATATTCTTATAATAAATGAAACCAGAAGAAGGAAGCTATAAATAAAAGGTAGAATGGCTCACAGGTACTCCTTTGAGAGGCAAAGAAAGGAGTTGTTTTTATCATACACTCAAAGTCAACAAGAACCATTATTTCACAGAACATTTGAAGATACCATTACAGAGTTCATGAGAAGTATTTCCAAAAAGGTCACAATTAAGATGATTGGAGTTGATGCAACAACATTGGCTGATGCGAATTGAGAAATCCTATGAGAAAATCAATAAGGTCCTCCATATTGATGATATTCATGTGTGTGTGTGTGTGTGTGTGTGTGTGTGTGTGTGTGTGCGCGCGCGCATGTGTGTGTGTGTGTACAGTTATCCCTTCTACATCGGAGGGGTGAGAGTGGCAGTGTCCCTGTAATCTGGAAAATTCATGTAAAATTTTTGGCCCTTCCTTTGTACTGAGGAAATCTGAGCAGTATTAAGAGATAAAATAGGTTAGTATTATACAATAATATACACATATTTTATGCATTTCTGAGTTTCTAAACTTTTTCTGTGTCATCTGCTGGCCTTTGTGTGTTGTATGTAGCTTCCACAAAACTCCCAAAAAATTCCCACTTAATGCAATCACAGACACAACATATGTGTGATGACCAACTATGACAGACTGGACTCTTCTCAGCAATGCATTGATATAAGTCAATCTCGAAAGACTCATGAAGGAGAGAGATGTCTACATCCAGAGATATAACTAGAAAGAACTGTGCTTGAATCCCGATGGAAGCAAACTAATTGATCTTTTTCTTTTCATTGTTTGGTTTTATTTCTTCTTTACCATTTTTCATCCCACCTAGTACAATACGCTTTGTAATTGGACTAATGTCTAATATGAAAGTATTTGCAGATCCTATACTGGACTATATGCTGTCATGGGGGGGTGGGGAACTATGGAATTGAATCTTGTTAACTAAAACTAAACTAATAAATTAATTTTTAAAAATTCCCACTTAATTCCTTATACTAATCCACAATGCATAGAAACCATGATGGGGAAAGTCACAATTTAGAAGGGATAACTGTATATGTAAATATATTGAAGCTCAGTTATTTCAATGCAAAGATTCAGGAAGAGATGAGGAAGATGAAAATATATTGGAAAGCATGGGTTATAAAGAAGGAATGAAAGGAGCCAAAGATTTGTTGACTACACAGAAATTAGGTTTAGATCAACATCTCACACTATTTATCACAACAGCCCCAAAGGTATACATGACCTAGGTCATATCACAAACTAATCAACTGATCAAGGAAGGCAATAGCTTTCACAACTATGAAATTGGGGGCAAGTTTTGGGGCAAAGAGGAAAGAGAGGGGAACACAGAAGATAAAAAAACACATAATTTTGATTACCTAAAATTGACAAAAAGTTTTGTACAAATAAAATCAATGAAGTTAGAATTAAATGGGAAACAGTTAACTAAGAAACATATTTGCTGATAAAGGTCTGCTATCCAAGATATATAGAGAGCCACTGGTGAGAGCAAGAAGAAAGAAAAAGAAAGAATGTCAATAAGACATTTAAAAATTACAAATATTTAAAAAGAGAGAAAGACATTCAGAAGGGATTACAGACAGATATGGTAGGTTATTACCTTGTTATAGTATACACAAACTATGTGCAATAGAGTTAATTTCATATATAATCTTTTTTTGTTCTTTGTATATGGAAATGTTTGTTAAAGTTGGTCAAATTCATAATGAAAACATTTCGTGCTAGTATATTCCCTTCAAAATGTTTACATGCTTCTTTCAGATAAGTCTGTAGAGGTGCCCTTTGGAGACAGCATACCTCTATGTGATATACTGAAATACTGTCTGCCTTTTAGAAACATCCAAATTATAATCATAATCATATGGGTAAGCAGCACACAGAAATTTCAATGTGATTATGGATCAAAAAGTTTATGAAGCAGTTCTTCCTTCAAGTACTAGTGAATGAACACATTTTATCTTCTACTTTAAAAAAAATCACTAAGTAAAGCCACTCATTAAAAGATTCAATTAAACACACAAAGTTTGTCCCACCATGACCTATATTATCTTGTTCTATTAAAAACAATGTTCTATTTTTGTTCAGTACTAGTCTTGGGAACCCAGGGAAACAATTCATTAAGAAAGAAAAGCATTTCGAATTTCAGATCCATTCCCTTTCTCCCAAAAAAAAAAAAAAAAGCATCTAGCTCTGTTATCTCATTTTAGGCCCCAGGGGTACAAGCTTTGCACTATATTGAACACAGGATGCGAGAAAAAGCACAAAAGCGATCATATAGATACATATCTCTATACATAAGCTTTCCCCCACGGTGTCCTTTCTATCTCAGAACAGCACAGTGCTTATGCTAAAGCTGAAAGGTGAGACATTAGTCCAGTTAGTGCAAAGTGAAGATCCTGGATGTAGCCTCCCTGAATTGAGAAAGGTCTGCTTTTATCTTAAAGTGATCTGACCAATTCATCCAGTCTCTGTTGAGCTACACTCATTTTGGCATGGTAGAATTATCATAACTTTATTATTCTTTCTATGACTCAGACCCACTCTATCTTCCCCAGTTGTAAAATCTAACTGAAAGTTTTCATGGGGAAGGGCTGGAGAACTAGGGGGAAAATATGTGTGTGTGTGTGTGTGTGTGTGTGTGTGTGTGTGTGTGTGTGTGTGTGTGTGTATGGGGGGGGCGGAGCCAAGATGGCAGAGTAGAAACAGCACATCTAAGGCACTCTTCCCCCAGATTACCTCCAAACTATGTAAAAGGGGACTCTGAACAACTTCTGGAGCCCCAGCACCCACAGAACGACACAGAAAAGCTAACCTCCCGCTGAGGACAGCCCAGCAGCCCTGCAGGAAGGACCAGGACAGCTCTCTGGGAGCCAGCTGCGCAGCAGCACACATAGAGCCGAGCCCAGGTCCGCCTGAGCCATGGTTTTAGCCCCATGGCAGCCAGGCCAGCAGCCGGCTGGAAGGACCCCAGAACACCAGCTGCTGTGGCGTTTCCAAAAGTATCAACACAGACATGCCTAAGACAAAGTGAGAGGTTAGTGCCCTATGGACTTTGGGACCAGTATTTGGGGAACGCGTCGGCTTCCCCCCCGGGGGCTAGAAGCCACTGAGGAGACATGCCATTTTGTAGTTTTCAGTGGCAGCTCCAGCTCCTGGCCTGAAAACTGTAGGGAGATCCAGCGATCAGTCTTGGGGGAAAATCCCTCTTGCTTTAACCTCCCTGGATCTGGATTGTGGTCTGGGGCGGAGGTCATGGGGTGGATATCCAGCTTGCCAGAAATGGAAGTTGTCCCCCCACACATTCGGGACGAAAGCTCCCCTGTCTGGTGGCAGAGTCATACTGGGGCAACAAGCCCAAAAGTCAAATAATTAAGTGGCAACATGCCAAGGCAAAGGAAACAAATTAAATTAAAAAATGCAACATTAGACTCCCATTTTGGGGGCAAAGAAGATCGAAGCATAGAACGGAAGGAGGACTGTGAGGTCAGAAGTCCTTCTCCAAAAGCCCCAAAGGAAAATATGAGCGGGTTGCAGGCCATAGAGGACCTTAAGAAGGACTTTAAAAATCAAATAAGAGAAGTGGAGGAAAAACTGGGAAGAGAAATGAGAGGAATGCAGGAAAAGTATGAAATGAGGGTCAACAGCCTGACTGAGGAAAACAACACCTTAAAAAACAGACTAACTCAAATGGCAAAGGAGGCCCAAAAGGGCAATGAGGAGAAGAATGCCTTAAAAAGTCGAATTTGCCAGATGGAAAAAGAATCTCAAAAGCTCACGGAGGAGATTCATTCCTTCAGAGTTAGACTGGAGCAAATGGAAGCTAATGACTTTATGAGAAATCAAGATGCTGTTAAGCAGATCCAAACAAATGAAAGAATAGAAGGCAATGTGAAATATCTCATGGGAAAAACCACTGACCTGGAAAATAGATCCAGGAGAGACAATTTAAAAATTATTGGACTACCTAAAAGCCATGATCAAAGAAAGAACCTAGAAATCACCCTTCAAGAAATTCTCAAGGAAAATTGCCCTGATGTTTTAGATCCAGAGGGCAAAACAGAGGTTGAAAGAATCCACTAATCACCTCCTGAAAAAGATCCCAAAAAGAAAACTCCCAGGAATATTATAGCCAGGTTCCAAAATCCCCAGATCAAGGAGAAAATACTACAAGCAGCCAGGAAGAAATTATTTCAATCAGAATAGCACAGGACGTGGCAGCTTCTACACTGAGAGATCAAAGGGCATGGAATATGATATTCCAGAGGGCAAAAGAGCTGGGACTGAACCCAAGGGTCACCTATCCAGCAAAACTGAGTATTTAGTTTCAGGGGAAAATATGGTCATTCAGTGGAATAGACTATTTTCAAGCATTCTTGAGGAAAAAACCAGAATTGAACAGAAAATTTGACATCCAGACACAAGAAGCAAGAGATGCCTGAGAAGGTAATCAGGGAAAAGAAATCAAAAGGAACTTATCAAAGTTGACCTATTTACATTCCTGCATGGAAAAACAGTAACAGTGACTGATGAAACTTTTCTCTGTATGAAAATAATGGAAGGAGGGTGTGTGGTCATATGAATACATATGTGAATGTGTGTACCTATGTTTACAGTTATATATGGGTAGAGGGCATAGGTTGAATTTGTTGGGAAGGGAGGATACTCAAGGGGTGAAATTATGAGGTAAGAGAGGAAAGTGACATGAGGAGATGGGGAGAGACAGGGTAGGGTAAACTATCTCATGTAGAAGAAGCAAGGGGAAATGGCTGCAAGGGAGGGGGAGAATAGGAAGGCAAAAAGGCAAAACTCTAGTCTCATTGAATTTGGTTATGGGAGAGAATGACATACATACTAAATGGGATATCTCAACCTGCAGCAGAATAGGGGGA